>CABFWB010000224.1:316920-397099 GCA_902151455.1 Timema bartmani
CCCCCCCCTGAATCCGCGCCTGGATGTGTCAAATCCAGTTTGCTTTGTCTCGAAGAATAACATCAAAAATAGTTTTCTCCTCGCCCACTCTTATTAGGACTTCTTGATTTATCACCCCATCTATACACCTATTCTTTTTAAGTCCTCTCCAATACTACATTTCAAAGCTCTCCAAGTGTTTCTTTTCCATCTTCATAAGAGTCCAAGTTTCTGTTCCGTATGAACCGCCCCACTCTCACTATTTTTAGTTACGGCCACAATAGACTTAAAAGGAGGAGGGCGATATCTACGGGAATAATAATATGAAAAAGTAAAACAGTTGGAGGTTAAAGAAATATTTGAATTATTTATTCAAAGTAACAAACAGTGTTAAAAGCCCAAGTTACATGGCCTTACAAGTCAAACTGAAGTGTGTTGGAAAACAAATAAATCATGGCAATTTATTAGATGCGCAGTACGTTACAAAATTTTTAAGGTATATAATTATATTATATAAACTTGTCTATAAGACACCAATCAAATAAACAAAATTGTTGCTATTATTTAAAGAAACTATTCTAAATGATAAACTAGCTTCTAATTCACCACAGTTAATTAAGATCAAACAAATTTAGGATCAAAAGTTTAAATTTCTAAACATTACAAAGATTGCAAAGAGCTTAATGAGTCTCTTTTAAATGGTTTACAACGTGTGAGATTCACACCTGTGAATACAGACAAAACAGTTTTAAATTTAAGGTATACATTTAAATTTCGTACCAGATCGTTAATTAAAGTTTTAACTCCTAAAAATTTTACAAAATCACAAAGAGCTTAATGAGCCTCTTTTAAATAGTTGCCTAAACTGACAGATTTCCATTAAAAACTAAACCAAAGTATTTAAGAAAATCAAACCCATCGCAGCAATATATAGTTTACAAATTCAAAGAAATGTATTATTATCAGCCATCCTTGCTATATACTGTCCTAGTCATAAACAGGACTTATCGTGGAAGTGGTGGATATAATGGACTACGATATTGTCTGTATTCCCTCATTATATAGGTCTAGTTGCAGGGTGGGAAGGTGGGAATTTTATTTGTTATTACGTCATTCGCTAACATCAGGTTGGAAGGCTATGTTGTTTTCGTCACGTACGCCAGGTTCTTGTTGTCTTGATATTCAGCAGCTGCATTTGACTAGTTTCCAAAACACGAACTCCAAGACACAGGACGAGCAGTTGTAGAGCTACGCTTGTTTGGTCACGTACGCCACCCAGGTGTCCAAGAATATGAGTGGTCTTCTAATAGTACAGCACGGGCCAGTCAGAGCATTGCAGGCTCACTTGGCTGGAACATCAGGGTGCTGCACAATTTGTAGCGTGTTTTGGACTTCTCTCCATTCTAGCATTCGTGATGATGAGGCTGGACTTGCAAGTAGCTCTACTCCGGCAGATATATGCGTGAGTATAACTCCTATATTTGACATAGTAAAATCGTGATGTTTAATAATGTTGGATGTCTATGAGTACAAGATTATTTGGGGTGGTATTTCAAAAGCTAGTTGATCTTATTAATATTTCTATTGCAGGATGTCTATGAGTATTAGCTTGTTTAGGGGTGGGTAGTAGCATTTTCATATTAGCAGTACATGACAATGTTACAATTCTCTCCCCCCCCCAAAAGAGGAGAAGAAGGAACATACATCATCTTGAAGACGGTCCATCGCCTTTGTTTGAACTGTTCTCTTCCATCTTCATGATCGGCTTGGAGACAACATCTCTCTCCGTCGCAGTCGTTCTAATGTCCATCATCTTCAGAAGACGCTTGCACTACTGACGTTTTATATAACATGATCAGGGGATTCAAAAGGAAAAGGAGGCATAGCTAAACCCAATATCAAGGAAGTTACTTGCAACTATGCCCGCGGCAAAAGGTTGCACACTGTATTTCACATGGTTACCAACAATATCTATATTTAAATTGAATGAACGTCTTCTGAGCTCTATCTCTTGATGCACAAGAGTCCAATATTGTCTTAATATGTAACCCAATTTCTTTTAATTACACTCAACATTACTTTACCTCTACACTATTAACATGGAAGCCTGTTGAAGTGGATCAAGGGAGCGTCCCCCTCTTTATCACGTCAGGAGGTCTAATATCAAAATGACAAGAATTTCAAGCACACATTTCATTAATTTATTCCCGCCGGAAGCCTAGCTCCCTCCCTAGGCCTAGAATAGAGTGGAAGTATGAGATAAGTTAGGTCAAAACAATAACTTCTTACAACAATTAAATTCGATTTCATAACCCTAGATCCACTACGAGGATCAATCTATGAAATCGGGACTCATCCAACCTTAATTGGACAGTTACTACACAAGAATTAGGGGAATCCAGAGAGTCCAATTATAGGTTCTCATTAACCTACAATGAACTACCCGCATGGTTCCACTTCCGTTCCTGGGTAGAACCAAAATAGTTAATATGTAAACCAAAAGATGAATTTACATATTTTAACCATTAAAACACAATATAAGGTGTATTAAACATGAAAATTTACTTCACAAAATTAAGAGAAATCCAAAGAGTTTAATTATAAGTTCCTATAAACATATAAAGAACTACTCGCCTGTTTCCCCTTAAATTACCTGAGTAAAACTATATGGAATAATTATTATGTAAGTGCTATGTTGAACTTACAACCATTATCCATTTATACATACTACATACGCTCCTTAGGTTGGTACCAGTTTAAGGTGGCTTACATGAGCCCTGCGCGTCTCGGTGGGGTCTGTCGGGTTTAGTAACCACACTGACACAGGTGTCAAGAAGGAGTCCACTGACCACGGCCCACTCCATCTGGGAGAAAGATTGGCAGTCACTTTGTCAATGGCGAAGCTTTGGGTAAACATCTACACATAACACGGTTACCAACTTCAATGTTTACAGGGACACAACCTCTATTGTAGACTTCCGCAACCCTCCTTTGAGACTTTTTCAGATTCTGAAAGGCTGTTGAACACCTTTCAGAATAAGAGGGGTCATTAGGAGCTCCTAGAAGAGGATTGACATCCCAGACCGCTAGAAGGGGATGGTTTGGTTCCCTACCTAACAACGCTGAGGCAGGCGAAGCCCCAAATGACACATGCAAGGCTGAATTAAAGGCCAAGTTTAAAATATATAAGTCACAGTCCCAGTGGACTTGAGACTGGCTGTGATAGATGGTCAGTGCTACCTTAATATTTCTATTAAATCTTTCAACATGATTTGGGGAGGGATAATAAGGGATGGTGGTAACGTGTTTAATGCCCCATCCAAAACACATATCCTTGAAAGATTTTGACCTAAAACATGGGCCATTATCGCTAACTATCTTTCGAGGGGCACCAAACAGCAACCAAACTCTAGTTGTTAAAGCGTTTACAGTAGTAGTTCCTTTCATGTTTTGAAGAGGAATTAAGATGACAAACTTGGAAAATCCATCTACCAAAACCATAATACTAGTGTTACCCTTAGTGGTTCGGGTAATGGGACCAACAAAGTCCACGAACACTTTCTCCCAGGGGCGTTGGGTAATATCAGCCGAATGTAACCCAACGCGAGTGTTCTGAGCAGGTTTACGGAAAGGAACAATATAATGGTGGCTTGTGATTGTGTGATTGGACAACACAGACAGTTTGAACGGCGAATGTTAAAAGTTGCTAGTTTTTTTTACAATGGTGACGAGTATGGGGCCTATTGTGAATCTTGGAGTGTCGAATCCCGGAATAGCAAGTATTCAAGTTTGCAAAATAACCAGTAGCGGTTGGTCCATGTAAGCATTGAAAGTACTGCTTGCCTACTTTCAGTGAAATAATTATTATTCAATTAAATAAATTAAAATAACTTAAGTATTTTAAAAATTTCAAACATAAAATATTTTGGTAGCCTCTTTATTTAAGCTTTTTTTTTTTTTTCAAGTCTTTCTGTGGGGTTGTCATCTCCATGAAGCCCCTGATAGGTTTCACTTACTAAAAGCATTCTTAAAAGTGCCTTCAAATGGCCTTCAAATGGCATGGGGGTTGTAAGTGATGGAAAGAGGCTAAGGCACATACGCGTCTTATATGTCCCCTATACAATCAGTAGATGTAGAATAAAAATAAAGTTTAAACTGCCTCTTGCTACCGTGGAATGAAAGAATTATTGTAAATAACCACCTAGTGCCCATTGTCAATGTTGGTACATGCGCAGTGTCAATTATATTTTAGTTGTGTTTACTGGTGCTTCTCATACGTGTCATAATTTGTTTTATTAAGGTGTTAGTCTTTATCTTTTAGGTGACCTGATGGTCTAGGGCTAAGATGTTGGACTTCTGTTCTGGGGATCCAGGGTTCAATCCTCGGTCCGGGCACAGATTTATCTGATTGCCAAACCCTTCTTCACCTTTGACGAGAAGTGTATTGATCACAGCTTGTGAATGTGTGGAATTCCAGGCCTCCGTGGTTCGGACTCCATGTTAAATTGTAGGTCCTCCATTTCAACTCACAATCACCCTGCCATTACACATTAGCGTAAGTGCGTATAACTCAAACGGGTAGTAATACGCGGTAATAATAATAATTATTATTTTTATTATTATAATTTATCTTTTATTTTATTTACTATATTATTTATTTCAATTTAATATAAATTTATATTTTCAATATATGTGTGGGTAACGAGGAATGTGAAGTTAGTAAATTATGAGTGACTTTGCTTTTAAAAGTGAGATTATTAAAACTGGTAGGCCAACACCTGACCTTCCGCAACTTGCTTTCAGTAATTTTTATAGCAAGTCTTAATCCGTAGATTTAAGTTAAATTATTTTTATGAATTTTTTTTTTGCTCTACTCTCAAAATGGTTATCTTAAAATTAGTTTATGATTTATAGTTTATTTTGACTTTAATTATTTTCCCAAGAATTTAATGCAAAGAAAAAAAAAATCAAGGCTGCTTGCCCAGCTCCTGAGCCCACCAACCACCACTGAAACTTACTAAGTGAATCCCGCAATTGAATACTTGAGACATCAATCCCAAGGAAGGAGCCCACATTTGCATTCAAAATGTCAGAAGACGGAGAAACCACCACCATTGGCGTCTTGAAGGAGTTTACTTAAAAAAAATTATTGGTCTCTTTATAAACCTAGGATGGAGAGTTTCTTGGATGCTAATCGCATCAAGAGTGAAGCCAGAAGACAAGGCCTGTTTCTCAATGCATTGGATGAAGATGTCTTTAAGTTATTCAATAACTTAAGTGTACCTAAAAAGCCTAAGTAATTGAAATACGATGCACTCGTTGGAATTGTTTGACAAGTACTTTCTGTCCGCGGAGTCCGTCTTTGATGCGAGATTTAAGTTTTTAAACGCTAGTAAAGAGCCTGAAGAAAACGTAAATGAGTGGCTGGCAAGAATACACGAATTGGCGGGGCGAATTGTGATTTTGACACCCATCTAGACTTTATTCTAATAAATAAATTTGCGCTAAGCAAGCGTCTTCACTTTAATATTGGTTAACATATATTAAGACAAAAAAGGATCCAGTTTTATTTAGTCTACAAGGGATAACCAAAGTATACAAATTAGCCAACTAAAACAACCACCTGGTTCCTCTAAAGGGGTTCGTTGTTATGTCTACGCAGGCTATAATTATGCCAAAAAAAACTGTAAGTATCGAGGTTACACATAATATATTTGCTCACAGATTGGACATTTAGCAAGAGTATGCAGAAATAAGAGTAACTCGTATAATACAAATAAAAAAAGTCCTATTTCAAAGGGAAAATTCAATAAAATACATACTTTTTAACTTAAGATAATATCAAAGATGATAGTGAAAGTTTGTACAAGACTAATGAGGTGAGAGAAGAAATCTCAAACTATCATGTTGTTTTGAGGATAAACAACGAAAGCATTAAATTTAAATTCGATACCGGGTGCTTGAGCACTATAGTTCCATTAAAACTGTTATATGAAAAGTTCTCAAATTTAGTGCTAACACCAACTTCAAAAATCTTTATTTCGTATTTCAAGGAAAAGTTGGTCCCGTTAGGTACCATCACTGTCAAGGCCAAATATAATGGGAGAATTTTTCCAAACCTTCAATTTTTTTGTGGTGGAGTTGGAGTGCTCACCACTGGTGGGAAGGTCCTGGTTTAGTGAATTGGGATTTCACATTATAGACACCAAATGCAACAAGGGTTCTTCTCAGAAGGCAACACACAGCACGTGCTTCAAGGAATTTTCTGGCAATTTTCAGATATTTTCACAGACCATCTTGGTAAGTTAACAAAAGAAAATTGTCGTTGTCTCTGCAGCAGAATGCTTAGCCCAAATTTATGAAGACTCGTCCAATCCCACTTGCTTTTTAAGAGGGGGTTGCTGCCGAAATTGATATACTTTTGAAAGATGGGATCCTAGAGCCTGTGGACAGTCAATTTGGATTGCCTATAGTTCCCGTGATGAAAAGAGGGGGTGGGATTCGAATCTGTGGAGACTATAAGTTTACGTTAAATCCATTTTTAAGAGTGGATCAGCACCCTCTTCCCCGAATTGATGATCTGTTTCACGAAGTCCAGGGCAGAAAGGTGTTTGCAAAGCTCGATTTGTCAAACTTTATTCAACGATTTGAGTTAGACGAGACATCTCAATTGCTTACGACGATAACCACGCCAAAAGGCCTGTTAAAATATACCCGTTTGCCCTTATGGGTTGCATGTGCCTCTTTCAAGTCCCAAAAAATAATGGACACTTTATTTGGTAGTCCGGAAAGGTACCGCTGAGTTGGCTGATTACATTCTAATAGGGGCTGAAGACCTAGCACAGCTCAAATGTCGATTTACCAAGGTTTTGGAGATATTCGGAGATTGTGGATTGACCTTGTTCCTAAAGAAATGTGAGATAGGTAACTCTTAAGTGGAATATCTCGGCTTCAGGATTGACGCAGATGGCTTGCATTCAACTGAGGACAAGGTTCGTACAATTTTAGAAGCCAGTAAGCCGAATAACGTGAAAGAGTTGCAGTCATACTTAGGATTTATAAATTATTTGTCCAAATTTTTGCCCTCCCTTACCACAATTCTGGGTCCCCCATATAACTTATTGCGTAAAGGCGTGCCGTGAAAATGGGGTGAGCATTACGAACAGGCATTCTGCCAAATCAAAGGGGTAGTTCTATCTAGCCGATTGCTGGCTCATTTTAACCCACAGTATTCGGTTCGTCTATCGGTCAATGGTTCAGACTTAGGACTCGGTGCAGTGATTTCACAAAGATATCCTAACGGTTAAGAGAAGCCACTGGCGTTTGCAAGCCACTCTCTATCCAAAGCGGAATAATCTTACAACAAGTTGCACAAGGAAGGAGCGGAGTTCATTTTTGGTGATAAGAAGTTCCACACTTACTTATTTGGAAAGAAGTGGAGGTTTGTGAATGATAATAAGCCTTCGTTAGCTATCTTTGGTTCAAAATATGGTATTTCAGCGTGTGCAGCAAACAGATTGCAGTGATGGGCTCTGATATTGTCGAATTACAGTTATGATGCTGAATGGATAAAATCTTCACAGAACGTTGCTGATTGATTGTCCAGAGCACCACTGCCCGAGTGACCTAATGTTCAAGAAGATGTAGTTGAGACAATTCACTATGTTTTGAACAACAATAATAATTTGCCGCTTGACTATAAACAGTTATTAACAGCCACAAAGAAAGACCAGCTCATTATGAAAACCATAAATTATTTAAAGTATGGGTGGCTACAAGCTGTTGAGGCTAATTTACAACCCTACTTCCAGCGCTAGTGTGTACTCTGTGTTGAAAGAGATGTGTTGCTTTGGGTATATAGGATTGTTGTACCTTTAGCCTTAAGATACACCGTTCCACAAGAATTACATGCAATTCATATCGGCATCATCAAGGCCAAGGCTTTAGCACGCTCATATATTTGGTGGCTGAAACGGGATGAGGATATTGCTGAACTTAGTGACGTTATGTCGAGTCTGTAACACAACCAAGAGCAACCCACCAAAGACTGAATTGATACCGTGGGAATGGCCAACAAAACCATGGGAACGCCTGCACATTGATGGCCTAGGACCTTTTTTTGGATAAATATCACCTGGTCATCATAGACGCTCACTGTAAGTGGCCGGAAGTGTTCTCAACGTTGTCCATGTGTGCAGCCGCGACCATCCAGTTTTTGACCGATTCGGCCTACCAGTATATCTTGTCTCAGACAACTATTCATCCATTGAAAGTGAGGAGTTCCAAACGCTCCTAAGGAAAAATGGCGTCCAATGGAAGCATGGAGCACCATTTTGACCAAAAACAAACGGCGCCGTAGAGAATACGTTAAAGACCATGAAGCGCTATCTCCAGACGGCCCTGGAGGAAGTTCCCCCATTCTAACTTGACGTGGCCTTACAAAGGCTCCTACTCGATTAAAGACCACCCAAAGATACTGATGAAGAATAAGGGCAGGCACCGCTTACAGCTCAATGCCCAAATAATGGTGAACCCGTTCCTGAGGAACCACCAAGTTACCTGGCTCTGAAGCAAAAACCTCAAACATCTGCAGTTGTGGACCTAACCAATGAGGAAACTCTTTGTACGAGTCCCCTTGAAAGAGAACAGAGCTTTGAAGTGCTCAGTTCTACTCCACCAGCTTCGCGCCCTCGACAGGAAATAAAGCCAGTAAAGAGACTTATCGAAGAGTTGTGAAATTAATGAAGGGAAGATGTGTGATATTACAGTGGTGTAGTTGGTAGCAATGTTTTGACGAGTAAAAAATATCGTGATCTGTGAGCCGGGAATGACGCAGTATGGTAAAGGGACAATATAGTGGTGACCTGTGATTGTGTGACTAGACAACACAAACAGTGTGAACGGTGAACGTTAAAATGTTGTGAGCATTTAATTCGTCTACATTAACTTATTTTAAGAAAAAATTCACCACTTTCTAACTTGGTCGTAATCTCAAAACCTTTTATTTACACATTTATTTCATTTAACTAATCACACATTGCTGTATCGCATATATTCTATCAAAATTAGCGAACGATGTCAAAATGCTACATTGCCTTGTAAGTGTGTAGGAGAGAAAGAGATACCCGAAAGCTTTTTATTTCTTACACAATGCTATGTAGACAACTCAACGCCTCGGGAAGTTCATCCAAAGAAGATGTCCATCCAGTTATATTCAGTTATATTAGAGATATGATTCTAACACATCATGCATAGAAAAGGGATAGTACTTTCTTATCTATGAGGGATAAGTCATGCCTGTAGGTGCCAGCACTTTAGCTTTTCATATGTTTGTTTCATTGTGTTTTTTACTATAAATTCTGAGTAGGCTGAACTTTTCCACAACCTTATAAACGTTTATTCTGGTGGAAAAAAGAATATGTGCAGGGTGACAACTGAAGAAACCAAATATAACCATATTAAAAATAAGTAAATAATTAATAAATGCGAATAAAACACATGATTAGTATAAATTTACATACAAATTGGAATAATATTTTAATATGAGGCAAGAAAATGAGGTTCCTAAGGAAAAATTCAAGAAAATTTAAAAATTTAAAACATAACCTCAAATTGAAATCGACCCAAAGCAGCACGAGGACACTTGGTGGGGATAGTATCACTATTTGAAATTGCGGCACGAGCACACTTGGTGCGTATTGTAGTACTAGGTTCCCACAACAATCCTATATAGCCGTGGAACCGGGTTCTTCTGGAAATTTTGAGATAATTGACTTTGAACACATATCAGACATGCATCTAGTTCTCTAAGATTGCCAAGTTTAATGTGCCACAGTTTCTATATTTGAAATTGCGGCACGAGCACACTTAGTGGGGATTGTAGTACTATGTTCCTACAACAACCCTACATAGTAGTGGAGCCTGGATCCTCTGGAATTTTGAGATATTTGAATTTGAACTTAAATCAGACATGCATCAAGCCCTCTAAGATCGCCAAGTTTAAGGTACCACAGTTTCTATATTTGAAATTGCGGCACGAGCACACTTGGTGGGGTTAGTAGTACTAGATACCTACAACAACCCTACATAGTCGTGGAACCTGAATCCCTTGGAAATTTTGAGTTACCAAATAAAATCGCAAAATTTAGGGTGCCACAGTTTCTATATTTGAAATGGCGGCACGAGAACACTTGGTGGGTATTGTAGTAATTAGTACCTACAACAACCCTACATAGTCTGGAAATTTTGAGATATTTGACTTGCACTGGTATCGTATCCGATACCTGATACTTAATGTTAAACACTTTGTATTAAGTTTGGAACGCACTGTTCTTATTTAGCGGAACGCACACGGTAAGAGCTCAACATGAGTGTTACATGACGCCAACCACACTAGCACAAAAAGGAGGCTTAAAGAATGTATTCGTGCGCCACACTATTGGGCACTCATACTGTTGGTTATGAGGTTAGGCCTAAACAAGCATGATATTTTAAACATGTTTTGACACTAAACCTTATAATCCTTTGATATCTGTTCATCGTGAAATCTTCATTGAAATGCTCATACATTTGAAACGATCCAAGAGAGCTTCAATATATTTTAATATCGTATTTAACAGTTAAATCGCCCGTTTCGGTGGTCGAATAGGTTAAGGCATCACAAAATATATTTAATTGCCAATTACAAGGAGATTGGGGTTTCGATTCCCGGTTGAATGTAATGAGAGTATTTCCCCCTAGATGGGCTCCCACTCTCCATCCTTGCAAGTGTGGGTACACTACCTCTAAGTTATTTTCCCTCCCTAACCCACTAGAGGACTTATTAATGTGTATAGCCCGATTGGGTAGTGACAAGTGAGACCTACCGTAAAAGACCATTCAAATCAAAATATTTTCTTCGACTACCGGTACTCTCTGTCAAATCACAACACTAGATTACAAAGTAATTGCAACTAAATATGCTACTACATATCTTTGTTGAAAAGTTACACACACACCTAATTCTGAAAATAGAATTTTATTACTAGACAAAAGCCAAATAACATTACTTAGAACATACCCTGCACGTGCACATACAAGAGAAAGAATGGTGGCTTTACACACGATTTAAAAAAGCCACACTATTGGGCACTCATACTGTTGGTTATGAGGTTAGGCCTAAACAAGCATGATATTTTAAACATGTTTTGACACTAAACCTTATAATCCTTTGATATCTGTTCATCGTGAAATCTTCATTGAAATGCTCATACATTTGAAACGATCCAAGAGAGCTTCAATATATTTTAATATCGTATTTAACAGTTAAATCGCCCGTTTCGGTGGTCGAATAGGTTAAGGCATCACAAAATATATTTAATTGCCAATTACAAGGAGATTGGGGTTTCGATTCCCGGTTGAATGTAATGAGAGTATTTCCCCCTAGATGGGCTCCCACTCTCCATCCTTGCAAGTGTGGGTACACTACCTCTAAGTTATTTTCCCTCCCTAACCCACTAGAGGACTTATTAATGTGTATAGCCCGATTGGGTAGTGACAAGTGAGACCTACCGTAAAAGACCATTCAAATCAAAATATTTTCTTCGACTACCGGTACTCTCTGTCAAATCACAACACTAGATTACAAAGTAATTGCAACTAAATATGCTACTACATATCTTTGTTGAAAAGTTACACACACACCTAATTCTGAAAATAGAATTTTATTACTAGACAAAAGCCAAATAACATTACTTAGAACATACCCTGCACGTGCACATACAAGAGAAAGAATGGTGGCTTTACACACGATTTAAAAAATTTGCAGCAAAGTATAATTCTCTTGGAATACCTCTCTTCACCCTTGCTCCGCAAAGCCAAAAATAGAAGGGATTAATGTTTTGGACTTTACCATCTCTCTTCCATTTGAAACAACAAGGTGTTTAGAAAGGAAGGAAACAAGGCTTATTTTATGTGGCTAGCTCATTTAGGTTCAAAGTCAAATTTCTCAAAATTTCCAGAAGATCCTGGTTCCATGATTATGTAGGGTTGTTGTAGGTAGCTAGTACTACAATCCTCACCAAGTGTACTCGTAACGCAATTTCAAATATAGAAACTGTGGCACCTTAAACTTGGCGATCTTATGTGGCTAGTTGATGTAAGTTCAAAGTTAAATATCTCAAAATTTCCAGAGGATCCAGGTTCCACGACTATGTAGGATTGTTTTAAGTACCTGGTACTACTAACCCCACCAAGTATGCTCGTGTCAAATATAGAAACTGTGGCACCTAAAATTTGGTGATATTAGAGGGCTAGTAGCATGTCTTATTTAAGTTCAAAGTCAAATATCTCAAAGTTTCCAGAGGATCCAGGTTCCACGACTATGTAGGGTTGTTGTAGGTAACTAGTACTACAATCACCATCAAGTGTGCTCGTGCGGCAATTTCAAATATAGAAACTGTGGCACCTTAAAATTGGCGATCTTATATGGCTAGTTTCATGTGTGATAAAAGTTCAAAGTCAAAAATCTCTAAAATTCCAGAAGATCCAGGCTCCACGACAATGTAGGGCTGTTGTATATACCTAGTTCTACAATCCCCACTAAGTGTGCTTGAGCCACAATTTCAAATATAAAAACTGTGGCACCTTAAACTATGTGATTTTAACTTGAGGTTATGTTTTCAAAATAATGTATTTTCTTTAAGTTTGAGCAAGAACCACATTTTAATACGGAAGATTTAAAAAAATTGTACGATTATTTATATTAATCGTGATTTTTAAAGGCATTGATCAATTAATTACTTATTTTTAATAAAATAATATCTGGTTATAATTTGTTTAGCACTATTTTTTGTCTGTGTCGGTATTTATGATGTATTTTAGAATCATATCCTCTCTCGAGCGCTATCTATTATTCTTTTTAGAACTATATTCTGATGTTAGTTTTATTAATTTTTATAGTGTTGGTTAAAAAGAATAGTTTCTTGTAGATGTGGAGGTTTTCAGCCCGCTCAAATTCTACTCTATGGCAATTGTTCATAAACTTCATGTCAATTCTATTATAATATATTAGATATAATTATTTGATAATGCATTCTAAATAAGTGGAGAGTACAACATATTATTGATTACATAGAAGTTTAAAAAAGGAAAAATGCAAAACAAATTTGAAAAAAAGGCATTAAAACGTCAGCAAAAATTTCAAAATATATTATTTAGAGAATGTGGAATTAACCATTCAAAATTTACAACTAAGGTTATAATATTTATAATTTAAATTAATATCATAGTCTGGCTTGTAACTATACTATTTATTGTCCGATTTATTAATCTGCCTGTTTTAAATTCTAATGTAAATGGTATTTAAATTTTCGCAATTTTGGGTTTCTCGTGATAAATCTTTAGCATATTTGTGAGAAGTTTAAACTCCCTACTATGACAGGAGCTACATTTTAAAATTAATAAAATCTTGACAATTCTTACCATTTGAACAATAAACTTACGTGTTAAAACTTTTTAGTCTTGCACCTGATGTACCTGACCATAAAATTTGACTTGTAAGAACTCTAAACCCTTTAGTCTAGGCCCTAGGCTTGAAATATCTCACTACATATTTATTGTAATGTAATATTAAATTAAGATATGATAACGCTTAAAACAAAAAATACACCAATATTCCTGTTAGAAAAGTGTGTTGCCCTAGGGTGTCATTTGAAAAACAAAGGCTTCCTGATTTTAATGTTGTTCCGATCCAGGTTGTAATTAATTAAAATGTCCATGGCTTCATTATTTAATAACCAATTATGTTCATTTTGGGGTCAAATTAAAGCTTATGTTTATAGTATTTTAAAACACCATCTAAACATTTTTAAATAAATATGATCTATAAGTAGGCCCCTACACAGTATTGGGTTTTTTTACTCTTAGGGTATGTTAGATTAATTATGGCTTATAAACCACAGATATAAAACTTTTCATATCATATCGTACAAGAATAGCATGAACTTTCTTGATTTTATTTTTTGTGGTATATGAATTTTAAAAATAATTAGGCTAGAGGCCTACTAACTTATTTGTTAGAATACATTAACAGATGGTGCGATATTACTTATTCTTAAGTTACTAAGCAGCAAATGATCATGATTATAAATCTTTAAATGCAATATGACTTTTAAAAAAACCCATTAGATATACGTAGTTGGTGGTTGGAAATCAGTCATAAAAAACAGACTGAAAAATATTATATGCCCTTCTTAAACATAATGGAAAATGTCTGTAAATATATACATTAATAGGTAATGATTATAACAATAATATAAAATTGTGTCACCTGATACATTTCTAATGTTGATTAGTTATGACCCCAGACAAACACTTTATGCTGAATGATATGGTTTAGCATGTTGAAATCAAATTGAAATGAAGACCTAAATTAGAACACATTCTTTACTAACCCACTAAAACACCTTTGTTCCTAAAACATTTGTGTAGTGAGCACTAGAGACCAACATTTAGTGTGAGTCAGTCAACTCTTGTTTCCTTGTGCAAGTGATTTGAGCTAGACAGTAGAACCAACCTTAATCTTTGCAATATGATAGCTGATGGAAATAAGATATGAATATGGGAAATACTTGGTAATGGTATTTATGGATTTGGAGAAGGCATATGATAGAATGGATAGAAATAAAGTTTTGAAGGTGATGTTGGAGGCAGAAGTGGGAAGAGGAGTGTTACTGCGATAATGAGAGTGAAAAGTAAGTATGAGGATAACAGGAGTTTTTGTTAAGACGGAGAGGTTTCAAATAAAAAATGGAGTGAAGCGGGTGAGTGCTCTTTCACCATTATTATTTTTAATGGTAATGGAAATGGTCATGATAAAAGTGGCAGGAAAACTTGAGGAGGAAAAAATAAAAAACACTATGTTTGCTGATGACTTGATGGTATGGGGGGGAGAAGGAAGAGGAAGTACAGGAACAACTACAAGAATGGAATGAGGAAGTGAAAGAGTGAGGAATGGAATTTAGCTTGGCAAAGTGTGAAGTTGGATGGAGTAGAGCTGAGAAAAGTACTCAACGTAAAATATCTTGGAACCGTGATTGAGGAGAAAGGTGGAAGCAAGAGGATTTAATGAGAAGAGGACAACAGGGAGATTGTTCTATAGGTGCATAAGAGACTTGATATGGAGAAGTCCCTTTGAAGTGCAAAGAAGTGTTGTATATGGCATACTTTGTACCAGATATGCAGCAGAAACATGGACAGTGCATGTAAAAGAGACTTGGAAATGAAGTTATCCGGGAGATAGTGGGGGGGACAGGAATTACATAAGATATTAAAAGAAGCAAGACTGAGATGGTATGAGAATGTAAAAAAAGAGGATGCTGAAGAAAATTTTGGAAATTAAGTATGTGGAAAAAAAGACTACAGGAGAGACCATAAAAAGATGCGAGTAGCAGATAACAGAAAGTGTTCAAATGAGAGGATAAGAGTGGAAGAAATTAAAGGAGGAAGAGTGGTGGAAGGCTAGAGGAAAATAGAGGTATTTTACTAAACATACCAGGCCACAGGCTGAAAAACAGTTGATGAGTGGAACCTTGCTACCAGGGAGTATAACTGGAAACGATAACAGAAATTAAGTTTTTAAGAAACAGGAACCCAAAAATAAATTGCCTAAGAACCAGAACCAGAATTAATATATTTCTAGCTTGGTAAAGGTTCTGATCAATTCTTAAAGGTTCTTACTTTTTATAAAAAATAATTTATAATTTTGCATTTTTTGCTCTTATTTTTAAAACGCAATTTAATTTTGTAAATAAAATTATCCTTTTTCTCAGAAATTCTTGCGAGGGTAGGATATATTTACTCTCAAAGAGTAGGCCTATTATAGAAGTATCAATTATCATGTAGCAATATCGACTAATGCGTTCATATTCCTGAAAAATTACCGACACATTGTGTATTGTAGGGTTTTCTCATTTTAAACTTAGGAAGATATATTTAACTTTAAGTGTGCGTGTAACCCAAATGGGTAGTAAGACACGGTGATAATAGTAATAATAATAATAATAATAATAACTTTAAGTGACAGCAAAATATCTAAGAAAAGGGAATACTAAAAAATGGGCACCTGCCGAATTGTACAATCAGTCTAAGCTAAATACAGAACTATTAAAAATTTTTTTTAGCACCGCGTCTTACTACCCATTCGGGTTATACGCTTAAGTACTAATTACACTAATGGATTAGGAATTGGAAAGGTTGAATTTAGAGGAAGTGAACCCGCATTTGTGTGGAGGGAGAGTGGAAAACCATTTAGGAAAAACCACCCCCAGTTCACCCGACCGAGATTCGAACCTCGATCTCCTCGTCCTCGGTGGTCTGACTCAACACGACTGGCGCGTTAGCCAACTACGCCATCAAGGCGGGTAACTGTTTAATTAAAAGTGTTATTCCCAAAAGTTAATCTAAATTTAATTTTTGTTGAACGGCCAATTTCTTTTAGCACTGTGTCTTACTATCCGTTCGGGCTATATTTCTATGTACTAATTACACTAATGGCTTATGGATTAGTAAGGTTTAATTAAGAGGAAGTGTGCTCACATTTGCATGGAAGGAGAGTGGAAAACCACCTTCGGGTGCACCCGACCGGGATTGAACCCTGATCTTTCCCACTTCGGCAGTCTAGTGCAACACGAGAGTAGTGCGTTAGACCACGCGGCCACCGAAGCGGGTGACGATGGCCAATTTGCTTGGTGGGATAAAAGGGGAGTGTCACAAATTGTTAATATTTTCACTCTGCCTTCAAATATCAGGTAATAAGTAGTCCAAGGTTTGTGTAAATTTTCTGTAGTTGAAAAGTGTTTTTATAATCTTATTAATAATTGATTATTTGAATTATTTGATTAATGGGGTGAAATAAATATGTAGTGCAGAATGTCTTTAAATTACACATAGAGTGAGTGACATGCTTGCCAGCCTGAACTAGTTGGGTTTATAGCTTGTTCGGATTAGTGAAAATTCAGATTAAGTGGAGGCTACGGAATGGTCAGCGAAAATACAAAGTATTTCCGCAAATCAATTACAGTTGAGTAAATTTAATAAAATTTACAGAAAAACTTTTGTGTTGACTAAAAGAGTATGTACCAAGCAATTATTATCACTGTTTATTTTAATTCTCTTTTAACTTGGGGGTTTGTTATTGATAAAATATATTTCATTTGACTTAGTTTGGATTTTTCCTTGTGTTGTCTTAAAATTGTGTTTGGATTATCTGAGATTTTGGACTACCAAGGTTCGATCTCATAGGGTTTTACTCTATATTGAATTTATCACAAATTAACATTTGAAACTCTTTTTTTTAAAGAATACAAATAATTTTGATAACATTTTACTATAATATTACTGATATTTGTAATATCTATTAGTAGTGACAGCTCCAGATAACATGACTGGACATGTAAATAAATATATGAAATTATCTAGCTGTCAGATATGTCTATTCGTAAGAAATTGGGGTATAACTGTGCTCTTATCAAAGGCAGCCTAGTTCTCTTATTCAGTCATTTTAAGCTGAATTAAGGACTGTTTTATCATAACTAGCTTTGTCTAGAATTATTAAAATTGAGATTTATTTAGTTTCTTATAGCCTAATATTTTATTTAGCCAGCTTCTTGTTAAACTAAATATAGGATAATTTAATTGGGTCTTTTCCAACTAAAATCTCATTTTGGTTAAATTTTGCCAAACTATCTTCCTTATAAGTATTTACTAAAACTCCCTTGTTTCAAATTTATGATATTTTTAGTGTGGACAGGAAAAGGGTTACAATACTGTACTCTGATAAAGAGTATGAACAAAATTACTAAACATTGAATTCCAATGAGCAATATTATTTAATATATTAGTTTATCAAAATATTATCTACAATTTTTTTTATATATATATACTGCATTTAAAATGAAGATATTTTAATGTGTACCATATGTTAAAAAACCATTTAACTTATACGTTAACTAAGCCAGATGTAGCTTATTATTTTTGTTTATTCTATTTTCTTAATCCAAACTAATAAATTTATTATTATTATTATTATTATTATTATTATGTGTTCTGTCTTACGACAGGTCCATTCTTTTTGTCTATGAACTAAGACTGCCATTGCACCCTGTCCTCTGCCTCCTCCTTCAGCTCTTAGAATTTTCTTCTTTCATTCAAGTCATCCAATATTTGAATCCTCCTCCTTCCTAAGCACTTCTTCCCCTCAAACTTTCCTTCTATGACGTTATGCAAAAGACAGTTCCTCCTAAGGATGTGTCCGATCCAGTTTGCTTTGCACCAAAGAATGACATCCAAAATATTTCTCTTCTCACCTACTCTTCTTAGAACTTCATTTGGCACCCTGTCTGTCATCCTGATCATCTTCTCAAGTCTTCTACAGCACCACATTTTAAAGCTCTCCAAGTATTTCTTTTCCATCTTCCTAAGAGTTCAAGTTTCTGCTCCATAGAGCGCGATGCTCCAAATGTACGATTTAATCAGTTTCTTCCTCAGTTCCAAACTCAACTTTCTGGTCAGCAGTAATCTCTTGTTGAAAACTTCCTAGGCCATGGCGATTCTTGACCCAATTTCTTTAGTGCAGTAGACATCTTTGTCAGCAGACTTTGCAGGTAATCAAACTGCTCATGTTTTCCAAATTCTGATTTCCAATTTTTATTTTTAGCGGCTCATTTTTTGAAATTACCATTACTTTAGACATCTCATTATTGATCTCCATGCCATATATTTCCCTATTTCCACCAGCCGGTCCATAATTTCTAGCAACAGATCTTTTTTTTGGCCAACAATGCTAGATCATCTGCTTATTTTATTGTGTTGATGACGCAACCTCCTATCCTGAAATCGCCACATCCAGCTAGGTAGGGTTTCCCTGACCAGTCACTCGCCATACAAATTGAACAGATTGGGTGACAAACAGCACCCCTGTCTCATACCTTTTCCTATCTCAACGCTGTTGGTTTCTCAATCATTCAGCCTCACCCTCACTCTCTGTCCTAGAAACAGGTTTGCAATCAGCCTTCTGTCCCACCAGTTGATGCCGATCTTCTTGAATATTCCCATCAGTTTCCTCCATTTCATTTTATTGAATGCATTTTGCTAATCAAAAACAATGTTGACTTCTAGCACACTCTCTGAAATTATTCTCGGATTAAAATGCCTGTGAATAAGAGTACTAGGCTACCTTTGATATGACCAAAGTTATACACCAATTTTCTTACGAATGGACCTACTAAAATAAAACAATTCAATTTTAAGGCGAGTTTGAAAGAACTGTTACTTTTAATCATATATTGAATTTTTTTATTGTATCTATACAAAGTAATGTGTACTGTACACTACAGTGTACTTACTAATCTCCATTCTTCTTGTTGCGACTATCAGTGATGTTGATGATGATAGTGATATGATAGTACAACCCCATAGGGCCCATGTGCTGCTGATAATATGGCCGGTTCTCGTTTGGCGCATGGTTTCAAACTTATAAACATTTTTTCTCATTAATTAAAAATAAATAAAATTGGGCAGCGGTAAACCGCGGATAACTGAAACCGTGGATACTGAATTAGCAGATATAGGGACCCTACTATATTATAAATATTATATGGTCAATGGTCATTACACTCAAATATTAAAATACATTTTTTGAAATACTTGAGATCTTCTGTAAAATCATAAAAACTCTTCTCTTGAAAACTTACAATTTACAATCGGTCCTAAATTGACAAGTGACACATTTCATTACCTTAGCTTATGACAACAACAAAGAATATTATAGTAATTGAATTACAAATCAAGTATCTTAACACTGACAATTAACTATGGAGTGCTATCAAAGTGTCTTGAATGATTATATTACCACTTCTAGCACTTGATGGTTGGCAACGCAGGCTTAGCAACACGGTTACAAGAGGATCACTTGTTGAAAGCTTGCCTCATCTATGGACCAGTAGAGCAGATTGTGATGCTTCCTGGTAAAACATATTGTTTTGTAACATTTCATGATGAAAGTGGAGCAAATTGTGCATATGAAGCTATGCACAATAAGATAAATCCAATGTCAAATGACCCAAAAACACTTTACTTGCTGTATACTGAACGTGGTAAGTTTTTATTATTTACTAATTTTATAAAATATTTTGTTTTATCAAGCCAAGCAAAGACCTGTTTTGTGCACTATATCTGATTACCCATCCAGGCTGTAGGCATACACATATTATTTACACAAATGGAATAGGGATGAGGAAGGTATAATTTAAAGGAAATTTGCCCAAAATTATGTAAAGGAAGAGTGTATAATAATTTAAAACTACCTTCTTCAATACATCTGACCAGGACAAACCTTGTTGTGCCTCACTGTTCAGTCGGCCCTTGTATCTTTACTCCGCACTTGCACAGACCGCGCCAACCACCCTCTATACTGCCTGGACCGTTCCACACTTGATGTTCTTTGAGCTATTCGTGACGAGTTGCCCACTGTACTCAGCGCCCATAAGAACTCCTCTTTCTATTGGCTAGCTTGGCGGCCACTATCTCTCACTTTTCCACGCGCTAATGGGAAACTCCCATTGGACAAAGCCAGGCAGCAGGGTAGGGTATTTAACATGGTGGTTCATCGGTCATAGGTCAGTCGGAGAGTGGCTACCCAACCCGGGTGCGCCACCTGTTTGAAGGAGCTATTAAATTGTCGAAATCAGAAAGAGCAATATTGTATAATATCCTCTCGCTCCTTTACCTCCCACCGCGAATCACGTTGCCAGGACACACTCACCAACCTTTTTCCTACCCCTACCCACACGTGTCTAAGCACAACGTCACCGTTGTCACGACATCAACCAGTTACCCCCGAAGCTGCAAGCGAGAGCTAACAACCCCAAGTTCATCACTAACAAACCAGACTAGACAAGTTTGCCGCTTTAGCCCGCGTATCCACCAATACAGATGGCAAAGTTGTTTAGTCTAATTAGTGTTACAAAGTGTGTTCACACTAAAATGAAGAAACATAGTTTTTATTTTAAGATAAGCACATTGTACTTTACTCTTAAAGCTAGCAGTTATACTTGGGCAAATTACACTATGAGTCTACCTTATAAGCTATATCAGTGGAACCAAAGCAAACTTTCAGTGTGAACCGAGTTTGGTCTATATAGAATATATTAATATATTTTAATTTATTTGGTAAAGAAAATTAAAACTGTCCTGATAAAGAATCTCTATTATTTTGTCTAAAATCTTTGCATTTTTGAATAGACTTTTCACTCAGACATTTGATTAAATTATATCTATATTCATTCATTCAAGTGAAAAATGACAACTTGGACATGGTAAATCTTTACGAGTTTATTTATTTTATACGTAAGTTGATTATTTGGAGTAGTTTGTGAATTTGGCTACATTAACTGCCTGTACTAAACGTTATGTTTTTCTAGTTTGGTTTGTTGGTGAGGTGAAGGCCAGGAGCTCAAACCCTGGCAGGCTGTACTTCGGTGGTTTTCCATTAATGGCTTTTCATTCTCCTTTCATACAAATGTTGGTACATTTCCATTTAATTATATTACCCTCGTCCCTACTTCACAATTGTAATTAAATTGGGGGTAGCCTGGATGGGTTATAATACATGGTGTGGAAAAATGAAATATTGTGCCGTATTTCCGAGTCAATTTTTTTGGCCCCACGTCTTATTACCCATTCGGGCTATGTACTAATTAGGGGCCTCCACTAATGTAATAAGGATCAGAAAGATTTGATTTATAGGAAGTGCACTTATATTTGTGTGGAGGGAAAGTGGAAAACCATATAGGAAAAACCATTCTCAGTGCACTCGACTGGGGTTGAACCCCGATCCCTCCATCTTCAGCAGTATAGTCTAACACAGGATTAGCACATTAAACCACGCGGCCACCGAAGAGGGTCAGAGACAAATTAAAATATTATAGACCTTCTTGTAATAAAAGGCAGTAAGAGTGAATGTAAGAACTATAGGGAAATTAGTTTGTTGAGAATTCTGGGCAATGTTTTTGGGAGAGTTTTAATTGAGAAGGTGCGTGAAAAAAACTGCAGACAATATTTGGGGTGTGCATTTGGGCTTCATGCCAGGTAGAGGTTGCATAGACCAAATATTTGCATTGCAACAAGTGATTGAGAAATTTATGGCAATAAGGAAGCAAGTTTATTGTGCATTTGTTAAGCTTGAGAAAGCGTATGATTGGGTGAATAGGAGTATGTTATGGAATGTTCTTAGAGAATATAGTGTGGATGCATGGATAGTAAATGCAATTATGGTGATGTATGATGATGATGATTATTATTATTACTAGCACCACGTCTTACTACCCGTTCGGGTTGTACACACGCTAATGTGCAATGGTAGGGTGATTGTAAGATGAAATGGAGGACCTACAGTTTAACGTGGGATCCGAACCATGGTGGAGACCTGGCATTCCACACATTCACAAGTTGTGATTAATACACGTCTTGTCAGAGGTGAAGGAAGGGTTTGGCATTCAGATATATCTGTGTTGGGACCAAGGATTGAATCTCGGACCCCCAGTACAGAAGTCTGACACCTTACCCCTAGACCACCAGGTCACCCTCAGTGTATGGTGGAAATAAAATGTGCGTTAGGGCGGTTGGAGCTTTGAAGGGAACGGTTTGACAATGAACAGGGTGTTAGACAAGGTTGTGTTACTTCTTCATGGTTGTTTAATGTATTCATCGATAAGTGTTGAGGGAGGCTTGTGAGGACAATGCAAATGTGAATGTGTTGTTGTGTGCAAATGATGTCGCATTAATGGCTGAGAATGAAAATGAATTGCAGAACGGATTAAATAATTTGAATGTGGTGACAGGCAGAATGGATCTTTGTATAAATGTCACCAAAACTAAGGTGATAGTTTTTGATAAGGACGGATCAGGAAACGATTTTCAGCTTAGTCTAAGTAGAAATCTGTTAGAATAAGTGAATGTTTTTGTGTATCTGGGCAGAATATTCTGTAAAAATGGTAGAATAGATATGGAAGAAATTGACAGATGGTGGACTGCATCTCGGAGAGTAGTTGGATGTATGTGGACTATTGCAAAGAATGAAGTAGTATCGAAAGAGGCATAGATGGCATTATATAAAAGTGTGATAGCGCCAACATTGTTTTATGAATGTGAAGCGTGGGTTTGTGAGGAGAAACACAAGAGCAATGTGAATGCTGTTGGAATGAGTTATCTAAGAAATATTCGTATGGACAAAGTCAGTAATGAATGGCTGCTGAAGGAGTGCGGTTTGAAAGGTAATTCTATAGGTCAATATAAAATAAACGTGTTATGTTGGTTTAGGCATATTAAAAGGACGAGTGTGGATCGAATGATGAAGCAAATATATGTAGGTAGAGTGTGTAGATCAAAAGGAAGGGGTAGATTATGTAAGATGTGGCTAAATGTTGTAGATGAATGTGTTAAAAAGAGAAACATTAAGAGTTTTAAGAATAAAAGAGCATGTATAACTCGGTGTTTGGATGTTGTTGAAGCGAAGGGAGTATGCAAGGATAGGGAAGTGTGGAGAAAGTTAGTGAGGATGGGTTAAGTATTGGAGTTATTGTGTTTTTGAGCTATATGCACAGTTTCTTGCCTACCCCTTAAGGGAACAGTGTGATTAGGTAGTTTGTATTTTCTTTTAAGATCTCACGTCTGATTCAAGCACTATAAACTTGAGCCAAGTTTTGATGCTATTGTCATTCCTTGTTTGTCATTGGCATTTATCTAATATTGTCATTTAATGTGTTTAAAACTAGCAAACTGAAATAAAAGTATTTTTGGTTTGATTTCACTTGGTTTTCTTAGGGGATATTTTTCTGTTATTGTTTTGGAATTATTTTTTTAGCAGTTTGATGTTTTAGTTTACAGTTTCTTGAATTTAAATAGTTCTTGTCTGATGCAAAATCAAAAGTTTAGAAAAATGTAAATTTTTCATGAAGTCTATTATTAAGTTTTATACTCTGTATCATAATATTCACATTGAACCCATGGTTGGCTTACATTTCAGTTCCAGTATTAAAAAGTTCTCTTACTTATGACTGGAGGCCACCGGGTTTAATCCTGCTTGAAGATTTTGTGACGGAACAAGAAGAGGAATCATTGTTAAATTGTGTCGATTGGAGTCATACAGAACATAAATTAGGTAAACTCGCTAAATGTGTACACAGTTTATTAGCTGAGGATTTTTAAAGACGATTTTTATGTTTTCAAGCTATCCTCACATACTAGTTGACCTTAAAAAATATTTTAAAACATTTATTGCATTATTCATTAGATTCAATATATGGCTTGAAATTTCAATAACATTATCAAAAGTAGCAAAGGAAACATACAAAACATATAAACCTATATTTTAAGAAAAGGGTATTGCTGATTAACATTTACCATGCTGGTATTATTACAACATTACTATGTTAGCATAGCTGTAATATAGGCTCATTTGAAAAAGGTGTCCGGGATTCCATAATTTATTTATTTTTTTGAGGTACGTTATTTAACATACACTTTATGAACTGACTGATTATATCAGCCAACTAGAATTTCTATGAGCGAGAGCGAAAGGGCTTACAAATTTTGCCAAGAAAGGTATTTTTACATACCTTCCAGGGACTTTTACATGCCATAATCGGCATGAAACCGACAGCTTTACTTCCTCTATGAAAGAAGAACTTGTACTATGGATTTTTATCACTCAAGAAAAATCCATTGACCTCAGCTGGTTTTAAACCCACAAACATAGGGTACTGAGGTGAGAACTTTAACCCAAGACTACCGAGGTTGACAATTCCATAATTAAATTTCTTCAGAAATATTTGGCTAGTTAATGTTATTTTTGCTGTAAACAGTGTTGCAACACTCCCAAGTTTTCTTCTGTTTAGCGACAACACTGGAGTTGGGTGCACAGTATTGATTGCTCAACCCCCACGCCATCATTAAGATAGTGAATGTGCAAAAGAAAGCACAATGTGTGTTGTGGTATGCTGAATTCAATTCAGTTGTAACCATGCAAAATCATTTTCAACATAGGTTTAGACAAGAAGCGCCTACAGACAAGACAATCATTCTTTGATTTGATCAATTTAAAGAAACAGGAAACGTAGATATAAAGATCCCCAGGCCGATCATCAACATCTGAGGAGACTGTGGAACACTTAAGACAATCTTGCATGCAAAGTCTGAAAAAGTCAATTGCTTGGCTAAGCTTGGAGCTTGTAATTCCAAATACCAGTTACTACCATTCAGAGTCTACTCCATAAGCGTTTACGATTGCATGGATTCAAGATTCAGCTTAAACATTAAATTAACCCCCATTCTCGTCCTAAACATGATGAATTTGCTAAATTTATGCTAAATAAAATTGACATTGATGAAAATTACTTAAAGCAGTTATTGTTCAGTAACAAAGCTACTTTTCATGTAAATAGCTCTGTTAATTGTCAGAATTGTAGACTTTGGAGATCACAGCAACCAAACAAAATTTACAAGTATGTTCGTGACAGTTCCAAAGTGAATGTCTAGTGTGGTTCAATGCATGATCACGTAGAAGGCCCTTTCATTTTTGCGTAAAAAAACTACAGGAAACGGTTATTCAGACATGCTTATAAATTTTATTTTTCCTCTAGTTGGAGATATACAAAGAGAAAATCAATCTTTGTAATCTTCTAGTAAGATGGTGGTGCCACACCCTCAATGAGAGATTTCCAAACAAATGGATTGGTAGAGGTGGTCCCATCGCTTGGCCTCCAAGAAGTTCTGCTCTTTTGCCATAAGACTTTTTCATGTGGGGCTTCATAAAACACATTGTTTACACAGAAAAGTTTGTGATTTTAACCACATTAAAGAGAGGATTATCACCACATTATTCAGCACGTCTGGACAGAAATTAACTTCCACTTAGATATATGCAGAGCTACAAGGGGTACTCATATTGAAACATATTAAGATGGGAAATAAAACTTGTAGTGTATCTGCACATTTTAACAAATGAAACTCAAACTTTGTTTGATTATTTTCATAGATATTTGATTATGAAATCCTGGACACTTTTTTCAATGACCGTTATGAAAAAGTGACTAATTGCAAAAAAAAAGTCATGAAAGTTCCTGTAAAGTCACGAATTTTCAATATTTTAGTCATAAAGTCACAAAAATATTTTTGTTTGAATTTCCCGCACATTGTAACAATGTGAACTCGTCAAATGTCGAGTCACCTACTACCCATGATACCATGCGCTAGCCACAAGTTGCCTGATTGTTTTTACTGTGATACCAAGGACAAGGTTAATGTTCAACATCTAGTTCAAGTTTAATGTTGCGTGTGAGTATGTTATGCCTATATATTCATTACATAATGCTCGACCGGTTACCGAAGAAATTTTGTGGTCAAAAAAAGGTCACCAAAAATTCAAAAATTTTGGTTTCTCAACTTGGCAGTCACCCTGATGTATTAAACCTCATCTACATACTCTTGTATCCATATTATCCTTATTTAATAAGATATCAACACAACAATTATGGATTGATGTGTACTCAAAATCCCAATCTATAACCTCTTCTTTCAAAAGGATCCGGTAAAGTTGGATCATTTTAAACTTTTAAGCACCATTGTTATGGATGGCTACCGAAAAACAATCACTGGAAAACATAAAAATGAATATCGATGAGCACATCACAATGAAAGCATCATTAACAGAAAAGGAATTAATTACCATTTTCTAAATATCATATTTTTTCTCGTTAGGAATCTATAGAAAAATTAACTAAATAAAGGCTAATATTATTTTAACTAAAATCAAATCAAAATAAATTTATGAAAATGTTAATTTTCGCTGCCAAATTTGCTTAGATCGTTTACTTTCAAACGAGTTGAATTGTAATAAGTATTATAATTTTTAATTAGTTCACAATACCATGTAAATAATTATACAAAGTGTGTGTATATGATTGAAATATCATATGAATTAAGGATGGGTCCTTCAAGACCTCGAATATTTCGCAACCCTTAAGGAGATTTAACGATTCATGAACAAAAACATTATAAAGATATTTTTCTTCAAATGTTGTTTATAATTTTTTTTTTCCAAGCATCACCTCTTACTACCCATTTGAGTTGAACTCTTTTTACAACTATTAAATTGTTCACTAGATCAATATGATTAAAGGCAAATCTAACAACCAGACCCAAGATAATTAATTTACCATTTAACTGAACTTTATATAATAATTAAAGATTTATTTTGAACAAAATTAGACTCTTAAGGAAAATAAATCCTACCAAGGTGGGAAAGTTAACGCCTTAAAGCCCTTTCACACAGGACACTTTCGAGACACAGCGTGCCGCCATATTCTGGCTATACAACAAATACATTGGAGTAAATGGAACCTTTCACACGGGGCGCGACACATATTCTGTGTCCCTCAAGTGGCGTGTCTCAGAGTTTCATTGTCTCCTCACTGCCACAGAATTGTGAATGAGCCATAGGAAACATGCAGTTGAATGATAGCTTTCGCTTGATACACAATTTGTGGCAATTCACTGTTAAAATGGTAAATCTTTTGTGTGGATAATCTGATGTTCAGTACAAGCTCTTTGTACTTAAATTAATATTGAGTATTGACTTATTTATCACATTATTCCATTGAAATTTTGAAATAATTAAAACATTCTCTCGGGACTTATTCCATTTACTGATAAATAAATAATTCAGGGAAAATGTAAATGTTTAAAGAGTCCACTAAAAACTATGTAAAATGAATTTAAAAACATAAAAGATGAAAATTTAAAAAGGTCAATAATGAAACTTATTTTAATTAATTTTTATTAAATCTATTCAAGACATACTTCAGTGAGTTTATGCTTGTATTTACATATTTAAATATGTAGAAATAAATATATGTGATAATTTGATAGCTAGTTTCACTTTTTTGTTTGTTTTTTCATTATTTTGTGAGTTTGTATATGTATTTTACAATGGCTTTTAAAATTGTTGTGTTTTTTTAAGCATTCATATATTTTCCTGGTTAATGTTTGTAAGGCAATTCAATAAGTTTAAAAAACTTGTTTACATATTATATTATCTCAATACATTATCAACAGCATTCAAAAGTAGGGGTTATAAACATCCCCTTTAATCAATATGAAGCTATTAATTAATATATGAACCTCATATTTCAACTCTAATGTAGTAAGGACCACATCAATACAGCTTCTTCCACACCCATCATAGCATAGCGGTAAACTAGTGGATTGCCTGTGGCTCACATATGGCTGCTTGTGTGAAAGGGTGACGTTTGTGGGGCCACAATGTGTCTTGAAAGTGTCTCCTTAGACTTATATTTTTTTTAGGATTTCGTGAGATTATTTTGTATTTGTTGGTAAATTAAAGATTTTAGAAAAGGTGGATTCAACCCATGTACTTGTTGTAGCAAGATTTTTTCTTATTATTGTAAAACTATTATGTCAAAATACTTTTTTTTTGAGGATTTTTATGTTCTAGGTCAATCCCTAAAGCTTCGCAAAGTAAAACATTTTGGTTACGAATTTCACTACGATATAAACAATGTGCATAAAGATTCTCCTTTGATGCAAAACATACCCGAGGAGTGTAGTATTTTACTTCCAAGACTTAAGGAAAGAAACTGCAATGTAATGAGCTTGCCCCCAGATCAACTGACAGTTAATCAATATCAGCCAGGACAAGGTAAACATTTCACATGATTTGTATAGTAGAATAATTAATTATTGCCTAAAGAACCGAAGTAAGATTCACTATCTAGAATTTGCAAAGAGGTGAATTTTAACTGTTCTGATTTAGTTTGTTATTAATTTCAATTATGTTCCAATTAAGCTTAAAAATGTAACACAATGAAGGTCATATGAAGTTTAATTTGAGAGATAGGTGAAGCCAAAGATTGGTTAAACGTGACACACCCAAGGAGGGGAATTATGTGTGGAGGAGCTGTAGTGTGGTCTCCTTGGTCGCATGACCTCAGTCATTAGATTTTTTCCCATTGGGACACTTAAACCTGTGCAGGGGCCAATGCAGATCCTCCAAAGGATATTGTCTCATAGTGAAATTACAAGCCACTCACTCATACAACCATTGATGCTGGCACAATGCAGCATTTATAGGATAATGAATGATACCTGGATAGTGGTTCGATTCCCGTGTTCAGGTGTCATTTTTCAATTCAAAGAATATTTATATGATAGCATGATATGACAGATTGTGTCACCTTTCTAGAAAATCACACTGTCCATTTTGAACACTTATTAATTATTATGAGTAGAAAAAGAATAAATATTTTCATTGCTAGTTGTGCCTTTCATTACTTTGACTGAAAGCAATGATATGTGACCTTACTTCAATTGAAAATGTCGCCTATTTCGAAAACTAAACACAAGACAACATTAATTGTTTTGAAAAGTTTCCTTAAATATCTTAATTTGAGAATATTTCCATTCAAAACAAGTAGTCCAACGTGAATTTTTAATAATTGAACATACTAATCAATTTTATATAATATTTTAACATTGTTGTTCTACAGGCATCCCATCTCATGTCGACACTCATAGTGCATTTGAGGATCCTATACTCTCCCTTTCCTTAGGGACACCTGTTGTCATGGAATTCAAATATCAAGACGGTCAAAATGTTCCTGTTTATTTACCACAGCGGTCTTTACTTGTCATGTCAGGGGAATCTAGGTAAAGTTTGCCTTTAAAAATAGTGTTAATAAATGTCTGTGTGAGGTTTTAAAAAAAATTATGTCAATAATCCAATTTGAACAAAATTCTTGTAGCACTTCTTCTCTCACTATTACGATTCCCTTGGAAGATTTTTTTTAACATTCAACGAAACAAGACTATCTAGAGAACATTTACGTAATTTTTTTCTTCCTATTTTGTTTAAATCGTTTATTTTACCCTCTGGCACTCACCCCACCCTTTTTACAAGTGTTTTGTCCGGATACGATGATTCTTTTATGAGCAATAGCCTACATATTTTTATTCATTGCCTTTATTTTGATATATTTTGGCAAAGTTAAGACTAGTTTTTTATTTCCATTTCTCTTAAATATTCCAAATAATGTACCTATGTAAATTGTCATTATATCACATCAAACATATAGATTTTTCATATTAGATTTAAATTTATTAAAATTGGATTCTATTATTTATCATATTAATTGTCCCTTATTAACTTTCACAATGTTTTTCAAAAATCTTAAATATTTACTAAAGTTGATGTTGCATTTCAGATATTTATGGAGTCACGGTATCTCTCCACGCAAGACAGACATTGTACCAACCCCTTGCGGGACTTTAACAGTTCATAACCGTGGCATTAGAACATCTTTCACTTTTCGTCGTGTGAGACGAGGGGAATGTGATTGCAATTATTATGATCAGTGTGATTCCTACCAAAGAAATAAGACTCTCTCTGGAAGGAATTCGGAAAGCAACAAAATTGCTGCGGAGTTGGAAGCTCATCATGTTCTGCAGGTCAGTTAGTCTTTTTTTTATAGTAAAGACTTTAAGACTTCTTTAGTTAACCTGATTTGTATTAATATATTATATATTTTTAAACAGAAACATATTTCTACATTGATGTTCAAAATGGATAGCTCAAATGGGTAGTAAGGTGCGGTGCACTAAAAAATTGGTTAAAAAATGTCCTATGTATTTTTTTTAGTAAACAAATAAAAAAAACTATATTCAATTCGCTACAGGTTTATCATACATTTTGTTCATTCAAAATAATTATTAATTTTATAATATTAGGTGATAAGTAATAGTAAGGATTGAAAATTTGATTCGTCAATAAGCCTTTGGTTCTACTATATTCAATTCTCTACAGGTTTATCATACATTTTGTTCATTCAAAATAATTATTGATTTTATAATATTAGGTGATAGGTAATAGTAAGGATTGAAAATTTGATTCGTCAATAAGCCTTTGGTTCTCAAGAGCAGGACTGCCCAAACCTTTTTATGTTGCAGGTCAGATTAAAAGTCGAAAACCTCTGGCAAGCCAATTTATTTGTAGAATTATTTTTTATTATTATGAACTGATTAAAAAATCAAATCAACAAAACCTAACAATTTCGCAACACAATTTCATGAGGAGTTGAGAGAAATAATAATGTATTGAAATAAATTAAGAAAGTACACCCAGGAGAAAAGATGTGAACTTATTTTTTCATCCAATATTAGAAATATATTAATCAAATTAGTCACACGCCTGTAAACATTTAAATTGTGTAAAATCTTGGTTGTTTCACAATGTTTTGCTATGAAATAATCGATTTAGTCAATTAAAAAACTAAAATATTAAATCACAATATTGTGTGCTTGGTTGTTGAATGGATTGAGGTATGAAATATAGATTAAAACTTATTGAAAAAATAAAAATGGGTAGACGTAAATTTGATATAATGTTGTCAGTTAGTCAATGATAACACATTTTTAATTTTTATGATATAATTATTTAATATATCAAGTTTGAAATATAATTTAATTTTTATGAGTTTCTTTAAGACGCTGTGAAAATAAAATAAAAATATGTAGGGTAAATATTAATTTTATTTTCCTAAAAGCACTTTAAATTTCATAAATATTTTGAAAGTGGATCTCAATAATATCAAATATACTCTGATAAATTTTATAAAAATAACTTTTTGTCTTTGTTAATAAAATAAATATCTCTAGATTGGAAAATATATCATGAGAAACAGATGCAGAGGATGAAAAAAAGTGAAAGTGAGAAGTGTACCAGCTAAAAAATATTTTTTTACTAAGTCCGGGCGGGACTTAAGTGGCTGATTCTGAAGGATATTCATGCCCTAATGCCAAAAATGCTATTAATTTTTCTCTGCCACATCTACATCAAAAGATATATACTCAAACATTAAATTCTAATGAAATAATAATTTTAGTACCATACAAAATCATTATGTAATCTTCATGATTAATTTTTTTTATGTTTTTTTAGCACGCCGTCTTACTACCTGTTCAGGTTATACACCTATGTACTAATTACACCAGTGGTTTTAGGGATTAGGAAGGCTTAATTTAAAGGAAGTGCACCTGCATTTGTGTGGAGGGAGAGTGGAAAACCATTTAGGGAAAACCACACTCATTGCACCTGACCGGGATCGAACCCCGGTCTCCCCATTTTCGTCAGTCTAGTCCAACACAAGATCAGCACGTTAGACCACGCAGCCACTTAAGCGTTGTTTTTTTTTCATGTTAAAATGCAACAGTTTTACCAAATGATATTAGGCTTTCAAGCTAATATGTACAGTTTACATTCTAATGTACTTAAAAATGATTGCCACTTATATATATTTTTTCTTAAAGGCCATATTGTATTTCCTCTTAAGAAAACAACAATAATCTTCCATCATGGAGGTATCCCATTTACCTTGATAACGCTTTTCCATTGTGGATCTGTCCTGATTAAAACCTTCCTCTTGCTCATCCCTCATAGTTCCCAAATTATCGAGAGGGGAAAAAATGTGAATGTAGAAAATTACTTTTCATAGACATTCAGGCATTCCATATATTTATAACATTTGCATGGAAGGAGAGTGGAAAGCCATTTATAAAAAAAAAATTGCCCCCAATACACCTGACTGGGATTCGAACTCCGTTATCCCTCTCACCAGCAGTTTATTCTATTGCAAGAGTTATGTCTTAGACTATTCAGCCACCAAAGCAGGTTTGATAGATATTATTAACCCTTTCACTGCTATAGCTATTTATAAACATTCATGGTATTTTGCATTACCTTATTAACGTTTATAAACGTTTTCGAATTCCATTCACCAGTGCTAAATTAGTTTATAAACATATGACTCTCTAACTTTCTGTACTGCTAACACTATCTATTGGCTTTACTTTAGGACTATTACAAAGTATGTACTGTGTTCTTATATACATTTCTTGTCAAACTGATGGATATTCATCGTCAATCATGCAACTGTTGACTATGTAATGCAATTCTGGTCATGTTTTCTTTGTGTTGTTTTGTTCACATTAGTAGTTTAAGAGTGGTTTATTAATTCTTTCAGTTATTTTTATAGATATATTTTCAATAGTTTCATAGTTTAAGCTTAGCAGAACGTTTATAATTGTAAAAATAGGTGACAGTTAAGCAAAAAATTACTGAAGTTAAAATATTTTCCTAATTAAGCACAGACATTTATACAGGTACTTTCCTAATTTAGCAGCGAAAGGGTTAATGCCTATAAAATAACAGTAATTTAGTAAAAATTCATTTCGGCGGTCACATGGTCTAACGTACTACTTTCACAGTAGACTAGACTGCCGATGATGGGGAGAATAAGGTTCGAATCTCAGTTGGGTGTACCGAGGTTTTTTTCTCTCCAAAATGGTTTTCCACTCTCTCTTTAAAAAAATGTGGGTATACTTCCTCTAAATATAACCTTCCTAATCCATAAAACCATAGGTGTAATTAGTACATAAGTGTATAGCCCGAACAAGTAGTATGATACGGTGCCAAAAAAAACAAAACTAAATAAAGTGTTATCAATGTCGACAGAAAAAAATTAAATGTTTCTATATGTTTCAAAAAGGTTCTTCCTACTAAAAACGAAAGCACACAGGATTGTTTTGTTCATTTACTGGAATCCACAGTATTAACTTAGAAAACAAAATCTAGCATTTGGAGTAAATATACACAGTTAACCTACACAATAACTCATTAACATGAGTCAACACTACAAGTTAAGCTAGCTATACTAAAAGCATTCATACTTTACAATATTTTTAACACACACAATTCTCCAAATAGGCTGTTCGCAAACTGCAAGCTCTTGGGGGGGCTGATAGCTGCACCCTCCTCCCTCCCTCAGTTATCCTCTCTCACCCTCTCATTCTTCTTTCTTTGCCGACTCATTTGTAACATGTTCTGGGAACTGCCATTCGAATAGTTTCAAGTTGAAAGGTTTTGTTGTTTCTTAATCTTAAAGACTTCCTCACTTCTACAGTTCTCCCCAAATTCACTAATAGTTGCTATTTCCTTTGGCAATATTTTTTCATAGTCTGCCCAGATTTTTGTCTGACTAACGAACACAATCACAAATGATTTAAAAAAATGTACTTTGACATTATAATGGTGGCAATAAGCTAGCTATACAATCTTTAAATTCTTTATTTCTTGTTTTGTTTAAACCGAAAATAAGGCAGTATTAATTTTTTACTGTTGACTTTCAGGAGGAATGGAGGGTGTAGGGTTGAACCCCGCCTCCCCACCTCAGTTATGGCCTTAATCTTAGGTAATTATGGCCTATATAATCCCAACCAAGGATGTCTGAAAAAAACAGAACTATTTTATTCAAACCCAGGCAAGTTAGTAGGAAATATGGTGTATTCTATCTTTTTAAAAGCAACCTCTAATTGTTTTCCTATCAAAGTGATTAAATTTTTTGGGTGTTGTCTATTTTCTTAGTAATACTTACTTAGTGCAATATTTTAAGCATCATGTTTTACTACCTGTTTGAGTTTTATGCCTATGTACTAATTACCCTAATGTGTTAGGTATTTGGAGGATTGAATTTAGAATAAGTGTACTCTCATTTGTTTGGAGGGAAAACCACCCTCAGTACACCTGACTGGGACCAAATCGCTATCTTCCCGTCTTCAGCAGTCTAGTATATTCTTTTGCGAAAATAGGGCCTTAGATCATGTGACCACCGAAGTGGGTCCTAGCAATAAAGTATGTAAATGTTTGCAAGTCATAACATACCATGCATTTTTAACCTAATCTTTTGTTTCTTTCTATGAACTTTGCATTATAAAATGTGTCTAAGAACACCTGAAAATATCCTACAAATGATTTGAATAGTTTATTTTTGTCCTAAAGGTGTATGAAGAAATAGCAGATCATTTCAGTGATACTCGTCACAAACCATGGCCCAATGTTTTATCCTTTGTTCAGTCTTTACCACCAGGGGCTCTTCTGGTGGATGTTGGATGTGGAAATGGAAAGTACTTTGGACACAACTCTGCCATTTATGAAGTAACTTGTTCTTCACTTTGTATTTTTACTATTGAAGACCATATATTATATTTTAGTATATACTTGATATGGTAAAATGTGTCCTTTCCTGGATAGGAATCTGAACCCTGGACATTTGGTTGTTCTACTAACTAAACTATCTAGGTTATTATCCATATTCAAGAGACAAGAGTTGTATTAATCTCTAGTGTCTTTGATAAGTACAAGTTCTCCGAATATTAGAATCATTGAGGTTATTCAAGATTAAAAAAAATCAATTTGAAATTTAAAAATGTTCTTCAAATTTTGAATTTAATTTTTTTTATATCCATGTAACTTACTTGTGGTTTAGTCCAACATAATTATAGGACAACCAAACCCCAAATCATAATTGACTACTTAACTGAATGTGAATTCAAATTCAAATTATAGCCAAAATGTTATCATTTAGCTAAGATCTGTATTCTTTTTGGAAACTAAATAATAAATGGAAACGAAATCAAAAGTAAAGTATAAAAAACCATAACACTGTGGGAAAGTTAACTCTTATGCTTATCATTCTTTCTAAGATTTATATTTGGGATTACTAATAGATTGAAGAAATACAACAAAATACAATAGATTGAATAAAAAATTAATTTGAATGTGTTAGCTGATGAGATTATTTGCTACTAACATTTTCTAGAGGTCCATGGCAAGTTAAGAAAGAAGTGTGTTAAACGTTTTATTTCAAGATAAATATACAATATTTTAATCATATGTTAGCAAAATCACTTAAATAAAATGTTAAAATTTGTTTATTAATTACCAAAGTTACAATGTCACACTTCTATCCTCCTTAATCTGGTTTCTAAAATTATATAAGTTTTATTTTTTCTTAGGTTGGCTGTGACAGTAGTTTTGGTTTGGCTCAAGTGTGTATAGAACGAGGTTTCCAGGTTTTCAACTGTAATTGCTTAGCTTTGCCATTGAGAAGCGGCATAGCTGACGGTTGTATAAGTATAGCAGTAATTCACCATCTAGCAACCAAGGTAAGGTACCAGAGTAATGTAAAAATATCTTAATAAGTTTTAAACTTGAAGAAGTTAAAGCATATATTTATTTTATTTCAGGAACGCAGATCAAGAGCATTGAGAGAAATAGTTCGTACTCTGCGTTTTGGTGGCAAGGCTTTAATCTATGTTTGGGCCAAAGATCAGGAAAGACACAAAAATAAATCTGCATATCTAAAACAGGACAGAAAAAACCGCAGAGCAGAGGTGTTAGAAGGGTTTCAAAACAATAATCAACCATCTTGTGCAAGAGAATTGTCATGTGTAATAAACAAAACTGATACTACTGTAGAAAATGCTGCATGTAGTAAAAGGACTAATATAGATCCAGATAATTCCCCAAATATTTATTCTGATAATCCAGGTAATTCGTCGTTTCCTTCCATTCCTATTCATACAAACAGAACTCAATTTCAACATCAAGATGTATTGGTTCCATGGAAATTAAAACCTGTTAAAGAATGTAAAACTGATGAAAAGGTGCAAACTTTTTATAGGTTTTATCATGTTTTTGAAGAAGGTGAATTAGAACAATTATGTCATGATATTCCAGAATGTCAAGTTACAAAAAGTTATTATGACCAGGGAAATTGGTGTATTGTAGTGGAAAAAATTCAAGTTGAGAATGTTGGATTGGATGCTAGGCCTTGTTGATAAGACTGTGTTTTACTATCAGACTTGGCCACTGAACTAATTACAATTCAGTTGATTATTTATGTGCTCTTTTGAACTGTGTAGGCTAGAAGTCGGGTAGTTTTGACTCATAATTTTTAAGGTGCGGCAGAAGGGAGCACAAGTTTTTTTTATAGTTTTTATAGAATATAAATTTTTTGGCAAAAATAAATCAAATATTTCTCCAGTAGCAACATAGAGTTTAGTTTTCTGCTAATATCAACAGATCTTGAATATCTTTCAAGGGTGTCCTGGAATTTTGTCAAAATATTTTCTCTTTATTTAAAAAGTATTGACAAGATTCCAGGACACCCTTGACAGATATTCAAGATCTGTTGATATTAGCATGTGCAGAAAACTAAACTCTATGTTGCTACTTGAGAAATATTTGATTTATTTTGACCAAAAAAATGCAATGCTATAAAAACTGTAAAATTAATCGCGCTCCCTTCTGCCGCACCTTAAGATGGGTAGCAGACAACATGGTCCTTTGTACCATGGGGGTTATGTTTAAAAGGTCAGTCTCTGATGACCCATACTTGTGTGGTTGGAATCGAGAGAGAGAGAGATTATTGCAGGGGGAGGGGGGTAGATTTCACATTTCAAGGTCAACACTTTTTTGTGGACAATTGACAAGAGAAAGTGTGAAAGAACAAGAGGGTAAATTTAAGGGGTGGCAATACCAAAAAAATTCAACACAGGAACATGACTAATGCTCAGATAATTTTTCACCTTAACTATTTTTTATAAATTTTGTGAATATTTTTATTTATTTTAGACCTGCATCTTACTACCTGTTCAGGTTATACACATATGCACTAATTATGCGAATGAATTAGGGATGAGTAAAGTTCAATTAAAATGAAGTGTACCTGCATTTTGTGGAGTGAGTAGAAAACAATTTTGGAAAAACTACCTTCAGTACACCAATCGGGATTATAACCATGATCTCCCCTTCATCGGCAGTCTAGTCCAACACAAGAGTGACGCCTTGTACAATGCGGCCACAGAAGCATGTTTTATAAATATTGATTTCTATAGTCATTGGCTTGAAATATGTATTTTGTCATTATCACTATTCTTTGGTTAAAATATATTATTTATATATAAATAATAATAATTGTTATCTACTTTTCATAGAAAAGATTAAAACAAATAAACTGACTCTTACTATGCTCTGAGTAACTTTGTGCTAGTTTTAAAATAATTATTATAAATTACTGAGAATTGATGCCTACAGTTGAGCATTTTAGATGTATAGTATCAAAGAGGACTTACTAACTTGTACTTGCCCTTCACTTTTTCAAATAGTTGCTACAGAAAATTTAATTTTATCATCATGATTATTTTACGTTTATTATTATTTTTTCCAAGACTTTGATGAATAAAAAATTATGTATACCATATTCAAAAATGTAGGTTTGTGTTTTTGTATACTACCCTTGTAAAATTGTAAAGAAAATAAACCAAATAATCGGCATCTGCAAGATTGGCAACAAATGATCAGCATGGGCCTAATCGGCCAAGCCCTCATTGTAATTTTACCTGGAATATTGCCTTTCTTACATAAACCCTGATATAAAAACTTTTAAACAATCATTTTATTTCTAATAATGTTCATGTTTATTTGGTAAGGAGTAATAATAATTGATAGGTTATATCTTCTTGTTTATTCCCTTCTCCTTATTTTATATATATTCTATATAAATAAAATTATTTTTATTCCATTCCTATTTTATATATAATATATATAAAATAAAATTATTTTTATTCCATTCCTATTTTATATATAATATATATAAAATAAGGGAATAAAAATAATAAACAAGAAGATATAACCTAACTATCATTAATAATTGTATTGATAAAATATTCACTAAACATGGTTGTCCAAGACCAGTTATAGTGTTAAGATGTAACACATTTGAAAATGTCACCATGTTGTAGCCAATCGTAAATTGATGTAATTAAAACTATATATAAAGTTTTTAAGGATGCAAACAGTTTTTCTCAAGTCATTCCACCTCTTGACACCACTAGGCATCAATCACTTTCTTGCTGTCCCCTAATAGAACAAAGGACAAGAGTTTGACTTGCAAGCATAAACAATGAATCACCACTACTAGGCTACCTCATACTGGGGAACCGGCCAAATAAGAAGAACCTTAAAAAGAGAGAGGTTTTTTCTTCTTCAAAGTTTCAAAGCTAATATTTAACCATTCATTTTATGAAAGTATTTAAATACCCCCACACTGCAATTTATTTTATCTATCACCATATCTGTTGATAACTAGAAAACCTAGCTGCTGATGTATACCTTTAGTTCCTTACAAATGGACATTTGGAGCATCTTTGGATCTTTTATAAAATACAAACTTATTTTTTGCAGTCAACATTGACAACATGTGACTTATGTAAATAATAAGGAGGCCTAATGTCTAAACGATTTCATAACAATCGAAATCGATTAAAAAATCCAATAATAATTGCAAATTTAATTAAAAAAAGCTCTCCTACGGAAAGAGAAAAAAATGTTAGAAGAATCTAATGCACAAAGTGACTTCTTCCTTATTTTCTGTCCTAGTAAAAGAAGTCTCACGCACATTTAAACACAAATAGTGGAATATTTTGGCATTGTTGCCTTCATCAAAAAAATAAATGGTACGGCGCACCTCACAGACTCTCTTTTATCTTAAAATAAATACATTTTACTAAAAACTTGTAAAATTTGTAAAAAGAGCATCACATTCCACCTAAGAGCATAACAATCAATTTCATTTTAAAAGACTTGAATAAATGTATATAGGCTTAATAAAATATGTATATATATTAAGGCTTATAAAGCTCAGAAACTATGGATTTAATAAAACTATATTTCAAACAAAAGAGTTTTATAATTAATGTTACTACATCTTTAAAATGATAAATTATTTCAAATAGTTACGAAGATAGGATAGAAATTGGAAATATCTGCTAATGTATAATATCCTCAAAGTCTTTTTCAGGGAAAAATGAAAATTGATACAAAATTGTTAAAGTGAATTTTGAGATATTTTTTTTCTCTTTTCTCTTCAGTAAATTACTCTTAATTTTAGGGTTAGATTTCTAATTCCAAAAACTCCTTGGGGGGGGACCTTATGAAAACCCTATATATAAAGTTTTAGCCGAATAGGTAAAATAGTTTTGGTTCTATTCGGAGATACAGACGGACAGACAGCAACACAAAAACACTTTTTCGGTTTTGGTTGACATTTATCAAAATCTCGATTATGGTTTTTTGTACTTTACTGATTGTATTGTCTTTCCTCTCTTGGTTCGATAAAGGCAACACTGCCAAAATATCACTCTTGTGTTTAGATATGAATGTGACTACTACGAGAGAATACTGAAGAAAGGAAGATGTTATTTTAGACCATTGGATTCTTCCCACATTTTTCCTCTTTCCTTAGGTGGGTTTTCTTAGTTAAATTTGCACTTATTAGTTTTATTTTATTGCAAATGATAAAATATCATAAGGGACAATTGCAGATAACACAACTTGATGTATGAATACATAAAGCTATCCTATGTCTATTTGTAAGAAAATTGCGGTATAGAAACCCTTGTTCAATCATATAAGGTGACTTGAATATTTTTTACTCTTTGTTTATTTAGTTAAATGAATTTTAAAAATACTAGTCTGCCAAAATTTCTAATGAGAAAGCAATTTTTCACTATGTAACTAAGTTATAGATAAAGGTCTAATTTTTTTGGTTTTTATAGAGTGAAATTTCAAAATTTATTTTTAGCTTTAATTACTTTTCATTTATAAAAGTGAAAAAACAGTTGTTTCATATCATAATCACTTTAAATAATTGCCACGTCACCTTTTATCCTAAATAGCTTTGGTTTTTAACAATCTAAAAAGGTTTTTTTTAATTGAATAAAGCTTTAAAACAAGTAATAAAATAAATGCTATAGCAGGGTGTCTACTGAGTTGGACAAACCAAAATTAGTGAATTTTTGGTGACCTTTTATGACCACAAAATGTCTTCGGTAAACTATTGAACATTATATAATGCATATACAGGCATAATGCACTCACACACAACATTAAACTTTAACTGGATGGCGAACGTTAACCTTGTCTTTGGTATCATGGTAAAAACAATCAGGCGGTTAGTGCATGGCCTCATGGTTAGGTAACTTGACATTCGATGAATTTGCGTTACGTTGCGCGGGAAATTCAAACAACAATATTTTCGTGACCTTTGACTAAAATATTGAAAATTCGTGACTTTTCAGGGACTTTCGTGACCTTTTTTGCAATTATTAACTTTTTCGTGACTTTCGTGACCCAGTCGACACCCTGTATAGCAATGATGTAATTACATTCTCAATAAGCGTGTAATGGATACATCTTTCTTTCTAATCAATTTAAAGAGTTGAAATTAATTTTATGCTGGTTATTCTTTCTTGGTAGATCAAGGTAATATTCACACTAATGGTTCATCTCACCAGATTCACAGACAAATATTCAAAGCTTTTGAAACCAAACAAATATATTCCAGTCAATACATTTACAACACATACAAAATAGAATACAGTGCACTAAATGTGTAATTTGTTAGTTGCTAGTACTATCCTTTCAGGTTAGCTTCCTTCCCGATTACTTACTTAATATTACATAATATTAATGTATAGTGTTGTCACATATCTCGAAGGTAATAGGAAATGATTAATTTTAAAATCAATTTATTTACTAATCATCATAATGGAAATTTCTGGTGCGTTTTAATATAAATAAAGTGCAAATCTTAACATTTAAGGTGGGGATGTAGGGAATGCGAGAAAAGACCAGTGTTTTTGCAATTTCATAGCAAAACATTTTTTTGGTCAAGATAAATCTAATATTGATTCCATACAAACATAGAGCTTAATTTTCTTCACATGGTAATGTCCAAACTTCTTGAATATCTGTCAAGAGTGTATTATATCTCAAGCTCTTTTCACTTTATGAGATAATTGTATTATATTTGGAAGAAGGTACAGGAAAGGGACGAAAACAATATGGCTTTCACAATGTAAAGAAGAACACAGTTCACACTTTACATTGCTGCCATTGGACAAAGAGGTAATGGTTGCCTCTTAAAGAAAAATCGATCGTCACCGCCCAATCCCCCGACCTAGGTTTCATTCTATCGGAAATCATCAGTGAGGAGTGTGAAACGCACAACACATAAGTATTAGAATTTCATGAAAAAATTTGTTCTTCATTTAAAACATTTGTTAGATAATGCCGCTATGCTAATTACAGATATTCAACAACTGTTAATATCACCATGTGAAGAAAATGAAACTCTCTGTTTGTATAGAAGCAATACTTGATTTATTTTGACAAAAAAAAAAGTTTTGCTATAAAAACTGCAAAAAAAACCACTGGTATTTTCTCGCGTTACCTACATACCCACCTTAAACCATTATAATTTCAGCTAAGTGCAAATACATTCAACAATTGCAATCACTATTTCTATAATCTAAATTTAACATAAACCCAACCTTAAAGCTAACATTATTTGTGTGTGTTTTTTTAACCTAAAAATGGTGTATGTCATGAAAGAGAATAAAGTTTATTTTGTAATGTTTTTAGGAATAGCTATGGGTATTTTTTAAATCATATGAGCAGCTTTTGTTAGAAAGCAACTTTGACCAAATACCCAAATTTTGTTTTGGAAATCTTGTAGTTGTGGCCAGCCTGTCGGGTATAAATTTATGATTGGTCAAAAAAGTTTAGAAGTTTGTTCAATTCATATTTATCTAAGACTTCCAACAGCTGAGGAACTTTTCCTTTTACGTTTGCTCCTTTGAATTTATGTTTGTCAATATACATATCTGTTATCATTCCTGCAACAAGCAAACATATTTAATCAATATAACATTTTATTAAATATGAGTATTCACTATTTTTAAGACAATGTTCAGTTATATAAATATAATTTTAATTATGTGTTATACTTGCAGTAGCTCCCCATATAACTTATGTGTGTGCATCATAATACATAGTAATCTGCATCTTTGAGCAAGTAGACTAAATATCAGACTCACCTAGTCTGGAGTGTCATTAGTAGAGCCCGGATTTTTATGTAATCACATATTTTTATCCTGCCAGTTAGAAATGTGAAAAGCGAAATTTTGGCGAATTTGATTGTTTGGGACTGCATTTTCATTTTTCATTTTATATATTTTACATATTTACCTTAGTTCTTCATATCTTGTGTGATTATTTAATGAGGTATTATTTTTATGTCTTTCTTGAGAATAATTTAAAATGTTGAGTCACTAATTTTCAGGCAACCTGTACTTTCATAAAGAAATGTATTCAGTGAAGGGATGACAGTGAGAAAAGTCCAAGTCAGATATGCTGGCTCGTCAGAGAGGATTACAGTTGCTGTAACATAACTTTGTGTCAAACATATCTCGTGCTGTAAAGGGGAGAGAATGTGGCGTTGCCATAAAGTGGTCTCAGCTGCATGTCTCTCGCGCGGCGTGTCAGTTTGTAAACACAATTCTACGAGTTGTAAAAACAATAGTTCTTGGATCCATCTCATTTTCCCGTTGTTCATTGGTCGGGAGAAGAAACGAATATAGAGCAGCAAGAAAACATATCAGCTGTCAGAGAATTTTTCCACAATTCCATGTGATAAAACATTCAGACACAGTTAGCATTCCTTCCCCTACCTCCGCCCCCAACTTTTCTTTCGACCACAACCTCATACTTGTAGTTAGTTCACAAATTACCAGCTAATAGACTACAAGTGATAGCCGATAGGTTAAGTGTTTTGGAAGAGTGGCCTTCAGAAACTTGCAAACATAAAATCAAATTTCGTTCCACTAATGTTCGTGTGCATTATTAACATGACCACCTATGTGGTCTTGTGGTCAGAGCTCATGGCTACAGATCTCGAGGTCTCGGGTTCGATTCCCGGCGCTTCCAAAGTTTCTGTAAAGCAGCGGGTCTGGAATGGTGTCAACTCAAGACTCATAAGGACAAATGTGAAGCTACTTGAATAGAAAATTAGCGGCTCTGGTCTAGAAAACTGAGATTAACGGCTGGATGATTCATTGTGTTGAGCACATGACACACACTATCAGCAGAAGTTGACAGTATCTCAGCCAACAGACGGCCGCTTAGTCAGTATGGTTTGAATGTGGGGTAACACCATTGAGTTTTTCTATTATTATAAACGTAGGAAAAGAAAGTTTATTCAATATTTTCACAATGTTACATATTTTACTATATATTTTTAACTAATGTTAAATATTTATGTACATATTTTGTTGGTTAATACCACATAAAAATCCGGGTTCTAGTCATCAGTGATGAGAAGATTGGGGTTTGAATCTCAAACAGGTGTAATAAGGGTTTTTTTCCCCCTAAATTGTTTCCCTCTCTCCTCCAACACAAATGCGGGTACATTTCCTCTACCATCCTCCCTACCCTATTATCATAGTTAAAATGTGCATAGCCTTGACGGTTATTAAAATGCAGTGGAAAATAAATGTATATAGAGTATGATAATGTATTATTTTTGCTTGTGAACCTACCATAGAGTCTATCTAAATGAGCTGGTTGTTTTTTATACTCTGCTTGCAACAGTTTCTCCTTTTCCAATATGTCTTTATATTCTGGAATTAGGCAACTAGAGCCACCTTCATGCGCTTCGAGTTCCTTTAGAGCTTCCAACAAAGTTATTTTCTTTGCAAGTTCCAACTGAGCTTCAAGTTTTGGGTGTAACAGTTTTAAAGTATGAGGTATGCTATCATCATTCACAGCTGAAACAGAATAGTAATTTATTCAGAAATGTTACACACAAGCTTTACTTAAGATATTTTATTGCAATGGTTAATTCATCACTATGTTTCTGGGCCTATTGTGACACCCACAAGTTGAATGTTGATGCAAAGTTTTATCAAATTGTTGCAAACATATTCATTTATTTAGTCTCTATATAAAAAAATTGCAAATTAAATTAATTTACTATTAAGTTTACTATTTACAAAGGAAAAATTGCGCCAAACGGCTACCGTATTTACTTTGATTCTAAGACACATTTTTTTCCTCTTTGAACATCTCTAAAAATGGGGTGCGTCTTATAATAAATGGCTTCTTAGAATCGCAGTTCTTTTTCGACCAATGGTCTCGATGGCTCAGAAGAATCAGACCTATACTGATTCAGAAGAGAGTGAGAGTAACATAACTACCAACAAAAAATACATACTAATATTGTTAGTAAATTTAATTCTATAATAAAAATATTTCTTATAAATAGAGTATTTTTTTAGCTTTTTATTTTTATTTGTTTTCTTAAAATGAAAGATTTTTTTCTGTTGGTGGTACTGAAAAATTAAGGTGTGTCTTATAATCAATAACATCTTAGAATCGAAGAAATACGGTATATTAAATTAAACATTGAAAGGAGGATAGATAGAAGGGCAAGGCCTATACACTTACCAGAAAACACAACATATAATTATATGTTTTGTTGTGTTTTAAGTGTGAACTTTGAGGCCTACGGTTTCTGGTAAGTGTATAGGCCTTGCTCTTCTATTCTCCTTTCAATGTTTAGTTCACTAGTTACAGACGTTATTTGTAAGAAATATGTATTACAAAATTGCCCAAAGTATAAGTAATCATCAAATATATTTTTTGACTTATGTCAATACTACCCTATTTTTTTATATGAAAACAAATCAATGAATAAAAATGTAATATTTTTCATTATATTTTATTTGGAATAAGGTAAAGAAAAGGTGGATAGGAAAATATAAAAGGGACTAAACACCATATGGCTTTTACAATGAAAAAGAGAACACCGTTCACACTTTACACTGCTGCCACTTGATAAAAAGAAACTGGTTGCATTATGCAATTGTGAACTATCATTTATTATATAGTCAATGAATAAACTATATGAACTACAGTTAGATTTATTAACATTTTGCATTTAATCTAGTCAATTAAAATATAAAACTCCTTTTGATTTCTTACCGCATAATATCTCAAGTTTAATTTTTTTCTTAGTTGCTTCTTTAGTAAGAATATCTTTCAAAATTGAGATTGTTGAAATGTTATCAGATCGAAATTCTGCCTCACCTTTCCTACAAGGTAACAGATTGAGAAATATTATCAAAGTGAAAGAAATTGAGAAAAAGAGACACAGTATGATTTAAACATTAGTTTTAGGTTTTTTTCAATTTGTAACATAATGTATTGATTTCTAAAATAAAGCTTCTAAAAAATATGGCTAATTATCTCATTTACCCAAATGTTCTTGTTAACTATAGATCAGTGGTTCCCAAACTGGGGGGCGTGGAACAATTTCGAAACAATGTTAAAAATCATTTAAAAATTGAAAATATTTTTTATTTATATCAATTTTCCTAAATAGTTAAGATAATTATTTCTTGTGGTATTGGCAACACTGCCTACGAGCTGTGATAAATTTGGTGAACAAGCCAAAGTGTGTTTATTTTCAAGCTAAGAAGCCTCAAATTCATCCCTCAGCCCCTCCAATAAAATTCTCCTTTCTAACCTTTCCTGTAGCCAGAGGTACCCACCAGAAAAAATATATGCTGGAGCCCTCATATAATTTTTTATACTAATATTAATATTAAATAACAGTTAACTTTTATAACCAGAAACATATACAACAAATGGAAAATCTCACATGTCCTGGCTGCACCTTTAGAAAATGTCCTTTATTCATATTTGAAAAAAAAAATTACTATTCTAGTTACTGTGTAACGTTACAAGGGTGTAATGTTACATCTAAGCCCCACCCCTACCCGATGCTGCTGAACAGTCATACGTAGTCATACTACCCGCTCCAAGAAAATATCATCCGATGAATACTACCCGCTCCAAGAAACGTCAGTAAATAGTCAATTCACTTACAATAGTAAGCTTCTCTATTGTAGTTCCTAATAGAACCAAGCCATAATAAAAACAATATCTTTCTATACAATCCTCTTTCAACTTCTACAAGTAATTCTGTTAGCGTACGTACCTTCTGCTTTGCTGGCCTGGATAACCAAGAAACCTAGCTGGCTGCAAAACGTCCTAAATTGGCGAGTGGGGCAACTTTGCTGCACTAGATGTGAATACCGGACTGACACAAAAGTAACTGACGAGCGCATTTCTACTAATCATGAGCGAGGTGGATATTGACGTAGCTGACCTCTTCCGGATAATCTCTACAATCGTCTACCGGCCTCTGACGTCGCTGACCAATCAATCAGAAAAGATTCAAAATACGATGCAAGAAACCGTTGGCTGGAGTGGCGCGACCAACCAGAGACCTTCACGCTGGATTACCCAAGGATATGGCGTGATTACCACCCCCTTCACGTCACCGACTAAGTAGTGAACTTTCCCCCCTTTTGTGCTACGCAGTTAGATCACTATATAACATGTAACTTTGTAAAATAACAATGACTTTTGAATCCGTCACCATGAGGGCCAGACCTCTGTATAATTCATCTACCAACAACTTTTGAATCCGTCACCATGAGGGACAGACCTCTGTATAAGACATCAACCAATGACTTTTGAACTCGTCAGCGTCGAGATGGATCTACGCTATCATATTGTGAAACTTCATAACTCATCACCATGTTGGACGGACGGTGCTAATTGTTCTATATAATTGTTCTATATCGGCTGGAGACGATATCTTGGAATGGACTCTGTGAAAGGAAAGTTATCACACTTTGTAAATATTCATCGGTATGATTTTGGGAACTTTAACAATTGAACTAAATAATATTATTTTGGATATTAATGGGGTTATGTGATGATAGTGTTGTTGTTGTGTAGTCAGGTTAGATTCTTAAAGGAGTTAACGAATCTACTATATTGCTTATTTGGTTTTCCATTGTATTCAAATAATTGTTTGAAGTAAATTGGACTGTTCATTGTTTATTCTCAAACGTTCATCAATCTCAAGTCAATAGTTTAACTTAGTTCGAGTTCGAATGATGACGATTCAAATAGTCCTGCGTGAGTTATCATTAGGTTTGCTATGGGTAACTCACATGTTATGTAACAGCATTTGTAAAGTTTATTGTATATTTGTTTAGAGTACTGATGTATTTTCTCTTTACATAACGTTAGATTCTTTAATTACATTAACATTAAAACTGTGGGGCTTACTATTAAATATAACTAAAGAAAGTTATTATGTTTATTCAGTCCATATTGTTAGAACACTTTCGTAACCATTTAGATTGGCTCATAAAGCCTTTTACAACTGATAGTATTATTATTTATTTTGTTTATTCTGAAAGAGTTGAAACAAGCTCAAAATGGTAAAGATAATTATTATGTTTTCCAGCGATCAATGTTTTTCAATTCTACTAGGATGGTCAAGGCCACCTTATTTATTGTCTGCTGTTTTGATTACATTAAATTGCTATTTACTTTTAATTCTCTCTACTATTGCTTTCTTATTTATTATTTCATGTCCATTAGATTATGCCCTCTTTCCTTGTAGTATTTTTTACAGTGGCCTATTACGACGAGGTAGATAGAGAGGGTGTAACACTGCGCCACTCTGCTAATGTTAAAAATATGAACAGGTTGTTGATATTAGGTCGAAATTCCCACTGAAGATCCCAATTATTTCTTCTGCGTTTGGCATCAGTCAATATTAAAATTACGGTAGAATTTTTTTAATAGTATGTTGGTAGTAGTGAGATACCTCTATAGTTCCATATGGGAAATAGTATTTTATGAATTTCTATTACTAACTTTTCACCAGCTCCCTTCATTACCTTTACTGGAAATGAACCTATACCTGGAGCTTTATGGTTCTTTAACTTCCTAACGACTTCTTTGATTTCACTAATACTTCGTTCTGTGACTAGTGGTTCAGCATTATGGTTTTTGATAACTTCATCCAATTCGGATCTTTATGAACATTTAAAATATAGTAAAGTGGCTGTTCCATCTACTCAAAACATTTGGGGTCTGTCATTAGATTACCATTGTCATTTATCAGTAAACTGGCCCTAGTCGATTTCAGAGTTTATTTTATTACAATCTAATAGTTTTCCATAATTTATTTTCTCATTTAGTTTCCTGATGATGATGCTGTTAACACCGAAACATGTTGAATTCATATACAAGTATACAACTCTAAGCTACATCTACCTAAGGTGCAGGGGACCAACAAAGACTAAAGATATGGTTTCAATCTTTTATTTAAGTTTAAAATATAACCAACTAATTGAAATCATTTCCTTATATATTTGTATAGATGCTGCTTACTACAATTTCTTAAAATGTTAACCATACCAGTAGGTGCACTGAAGCATTGTACCCAGGAATGTTGAAACAAAGATGAAAGTCGCCTTTTCCCCTGTTGTTGGTTTTTCGGGTATCTCAGGAAGGCAGAAAGATACCCAGGAGTGAATCTCGGCCAGACTAAATGCACCTTTCAAACCGAGAATATTATAAGGCCTGAAATAAAATTTAAAAAATGGAAGTAAAATAATTCTAACCATTCAACAAGATATGATGAAGCTACGACAGGCCTAACAAACCTGTACTGGAAAATATATGGCTTGAATAAAAAACTGGCTAAGCCCATAGGATGGAAACAGTAATGGATGTAAAGTTGATTCAAGATAAGAACCAGTTTCTGAAGCTCAGAATTCTTATAAACAAAGCAATAATTACTTTCTTTATCTTGTCGAGATCAGGTTTAAACACTGGTCTAGTGTAATGATGTTGGGTTTTTCTAAATGGTTTTCCATTCTCCCTCCAAACAAATGCGGGTAAAATTACTCTATATATATCCTTCCTCATCCCTAACAAAACCTATGACCCAAGTGAATTATCTTTCAAATATCTAGAAATAACTGTATATAAACTTGAAAATACACTTTGTGAATGATGATCATAATTAAGGTACAGCAAGGTTTGTTTGTACTATAGAATGTCACATATTGCAACTAATTTTGTTATTTGAGAGTTTATGTTTGAATATTTTTCATTTTATTTTTTACCATCATATTTATAAAATTACACAAAAAAGTAAATTAAATGGTTGGTTTTTTATAACAAAGGGAATAACTTAGGGGCTTGCAATGTGATTAAACATAAAAAATTAAATTTTTAAACAAACAGAAAAACTTACCTCATCAAATCAAACGAGTGACAGCGAGTATGAAGTGAAAGTGGTTTTATTTGGTACATACGCACTTGACAACACTTTGGTTGAACTAAGGGTGTGATATAAGCCCTCAATGTTCCATGTTGACCCTCAATAGTACGAATTTTAAGCTCTAGTCTTGTGGTGTTCATTTGACAGCGATATGTTGCCAACAAATAATTCCCACTCTGAAACAAAACAATACTATGTGACAATGACCGGGCAACGAACGAGTAAACTATAATTTTAACAATGTAATGAGGTTTAAAGCTCATGTATGGTAAAGGAATAGAATAGTAACTCACTGAAGGATCACAGTCGCTGTAACTGACAACGGCTGAATTTCTCTCAACATCCAACAAATCCAGTGGAACATCACTTTGAATGAGCACATTGTCTATTGGTGTTTGGACTTCCAGCATGAGAGAATAAGAGGCATCTTCTTTATTTAAGATCATCTGTCAGATTGAAAGAGGAAATTAGTAAATAGTAACACACTACTTGAGTCGTGATTATTTAGACATTTTGGGCTGGATAATGGAAAAGCGGAATAATACAAATTCAAAACAAATGTCACAGTTTCCTCACTGTCCGACTGCCACGCCTATATGTGTCTAAAGTGTGTACACAACTCGTGTATGTATGCCTCACGCACACTTACCTTGACACAGCTTCTGTTTCCAGCCAAATCAAAAGTGCTGCTATCTGCACTGACCAAGCATATACAACTGTAATAGTACTGTATTACACGACAACTGCAAGCATAGCAGTTATGCCTTGCTGTCTCTAATGTAACAGTTGTAAGGCATTTGCGATCAATTAAAAAAAAATTAATTACTAGTGGACATGTACCGGTTTGTTTATTTTAAAACACACTTGTTAACACCGAGAATCGGGCCAGATAATTGTGACTCTCGTGTACTGAGCAAATTAACTAGTGGACATGTACCGGTTTGTTTATTTTAAAACACACTTGTTAACACTGAGAATCGGGCCAGATAATTGTGACTCTCGTGTACTGAGCAAATTATGTTTACATGTATGCAAGTGATACCAAGTAAAATACATATGCTAAATCAAGAATATGTAATTTAAATCCATTCCTATTAAAATAAAGTTGAAAAATTATACCTGGATATAGGAAATGAACCCAGGTTTGATTCCTGTGTATCTGTGTCATTTTTCAACTACACTTAAATGAAAACCAAGTGAACGATAATATATTCTCAAAAATTCGAATTCTGAAAAACCATCACTATTGAAATAATAAAGCATATTCCCAATTATCTTTGTTAGTAATACATGACCATATCAATAATAAACATAGCTATGCCATTTTGAATCCTTTTTAAGTGACTTGGCAGCAACTGTGAGCTATTATTGGGAAGCAAAAATACAATTTTGGTTGTTAGAATGGAACTATAAATAAGGTATGTACAATTTGCACAGCTGTAGTTCGCTAACCTGTATTAGAATCAGTCATAACTAAATTGGCATATTGAATTTATCTGTGGAACCAATGTACCTAATAACTTGCTAATATATTACTAGAACTGACTAAAATTATTTCTCCATGTGTATTTCCTAGGCAGAAAGTGTTTAAGAACCATGAGGTTATGGGCCCAGCAGGGTAAAGTATAATTTCCCAAATCAATGGGCCAAACTTTGACAGTTGTAAGTTTCATGTGAAGTTGCTATTAGAAGATTAGAATTGTTGGAATATCTGGATGAAGACATGAATACACAATTGAACAAGAAGGAATTATATACAAGGTAAAGTGACGTCACAAAATATGTCAATCAAATCAAGACAGAAAAAATTAAGAAGAGTGAAGAGAAATGCAATGCAAGAAAAAATCGCAGACATCCATCTTGAAAGCGTAAAGGATGAACCAACTCCAAAAGAAATCATAGATATGTTAAAAAGAACCTTCCAGAGACAAAGTATTATGAGTCAAAGGTACCTAAGCAAGAAACTATTAATCATGACATTTCAAGATGTCAATAATTTGGAAAAATATTTTTATTGCTTTGAAAAAAATTGTTTGGAACATGAAATTAATTGGTGCAAAGATTGTAGAAACATTTGCAGTGTGTCACCTTCTTCTGACACTGCCAAAATTATAGACCCCCTAATTACTACAGTGAAAATTATAGACCCCACCAAATTCACAACGTAATTTACAAAAAGACAACTCTTGGATGAATGTGTCAAGCATGAGAAAAGTGCTTTGTTTGAAAATAATGTAGTTCAAAGGGATATGGATACAGCTTTAAGTAGCAAAACAAAATAATACGTTCAAATGTTATAACTGTAGGAAAGTGGGGCACAAAATAGTTGACTCTCGATACAAAATGAGGGAGTATCATAAAACAATCAGTACAGAAGTTATAGTAATCATTATTTTCTGAAGGGTTAAAACGGAAGTTAGAGTTGTGTAGAAGAAAAAATTGCATTTATCAATGAAAAAGAAAACAGTTTTGTTGAATGATAGTGAATTTGGCAAAAATGACATGTACAGTATTTAAACAGTGGGACAACTGATCACATAATTGATGACCAACAGATGTTTATTTGTTCCAGGCTGATAGAGATAGATAAACCGGTTTCAGTTGGTATTCCCAAAGCAGGGGCAACACTGGGGAGTATCAATCAACTGTTCTGTAAACACAAGGGGGAAACTTGTGGAACAACACTGGGGAGTACCAATCAACTGTTCTGTAAACACAAGGGGGAAACTTGTGGAAAAAGCTGTCCCCTACACACCTAAGTTAAATGATGGTGCAGAAAGGTTAAATATGACAGTTGTAGAGAAATTGAGAACCATGATTCAGGACACAGCTATCCAGAAGTATCTTTGGGGAGAAAATCAGATTTATACATCGGCAGAGATGTGGTACAACCAAATCTAGAAAGGCTTAAAATATTTTTTTAGTAATATTCATATTAGTTGTAGTAAAGAGAAAAAGAATACAAAAAAACCCCGACAAAACCCCATGAATGTTTTGTGCCTGTGTACTCTTACATGCATGGGGAGAATATACATTGTAAATAACAAAATCAACAACTTTTTGTAAAGTGGAAGAAGGAGGAATATTCTGTGAAGTTTAGTCATAGTAAAAGATTGCACAAATTCAGATCTGATTATTTATTACCTTATCATTGATTGAAATGTATGGAATAGCAGATAGGCCGTCAGATTTATCTTGAGTAGCATCTTGATAACGTTCTCTTTCTTTAATAACCTTTTGTTCGATTTCTTCAATCTCGGTCCTGCAGAGAGGAATGTATATCTAGAATATATAAGCTATGAGAAATACCTACAAGGTTGACCATAAGTTTCCTCAGAATTCAAAAATGTCCAGTTTACATTTAATTCAATGCACCACAATTTGTGGCTTATTATTCTTTATTCATATTAAATTTGGGTATAAAGACACTTAGTTAAAATGTTTTTAAAAATATCATGCTTTTTTTAGCACCGAGTCTTACTAACCATTGGGGTGTACTTATGTACTAATTATGCTAATGATTTTTATGGATTAGGAAGGTTATATTTATAGGTGTACCCACATTTGCATGGAGGGAGAGTGGAAAACCACCTTCAGTACACCTGACCAAGATTCAAACCTCTATCTTCGTCACCCGACAGTCTAATCTACTGCGAGAGTAGCGCGTTAGACCATGTGACCTCCGAAGTGAGTAATATCATGCATTTTTTTAGCCCTAAGTCTTACTGCCCATTGGGGTTACACGCTTATGTACTAATTTTGCTAGTGGTTTTTAGGGGTTAGGAAGGTTATATTTATAGGAAGTGTACCTACATTTGCATGGAGGAAGAGTGTAAAAATCACCCTCAGTACACCTGACTGAGATTCAAACCTCTAACTCCCTGTCACCCAGCAGTTTAATCCACTGCGAGAGTAGCGCGTTAGACCATGTGGGCACCGAAGCTGGTAATATCATGCCGCCAAACTTATTTAGTATTTATGAGAGTATTTTTAATGCTAAACAATTTCACTAATGTTATAAATCGATCACTAAAAGTTAGAATTTGGCTATATTATTTCAACTATTTAATTATATGTGATCTGTGAGGTGTAGGGAAATCTTAAGTTAAAAAAAATGTATTATGTTTGTTAATTTCTCATGCATTGACAAGGTGGATATGCACTAGGTAAATAAGGAAATTTAATATACTTTTACAATCGGATTTTCAAAATACGAGGTAGTAGATTATTTTATAACAATGCATAGGGAAACCTGTTAAGTCAGGCAATTTAAAAAATGTATCAAGCCCAATTGAAGAGCACAATAATTACATGCACATGCCTAACATGCTTTTATAACACCCAAGCCTGTGATGAAACTATCCTAAACATGAAAATAAGACAGTTACATACATTTCTATGTTTACAATTTGCCAGCAAAAAAAAAATCAATTAAAGTTGTAACTTTCTTGGGGCTACATATTTATAGATCTCTGCAAATGATTATTCATACAAAAACATAACATATATTTGATATTTTGGTGCATCTTTACAAAATATATTGAAACTTTTAAAATAAGTATTGCAAAATATAGAAAATTATTATAGTAATTGTTCACACTTTTAGGATAAGTCCATCAAAATATTAGAAAACTAATTCAGACGTATGTGAAAAGTAAGCTTAGTAGTGAAATAATAAAATCAAACCTCTTAAATAATAATAAGTTAAGGTGCAATATTTTAATGACAAATTTAGTAGGCAAGCATTGTTAATCATTTCTTAAAATAAGCTAATAGTGAAAATCACAATAATGTTTGCTAGAGTTTAATATAACCCAGTGCAAACACACATGGAAATATTACTGTCAAAAAATTGTGAAATTAAACTCTGTTGATAAGCCTGTAGCACCACATGACGAAACCCATAATCTGGACTTTATAATCACTGCTACACAACTAAGGTGGTCAAATCCCTGGACAAAGAAATATGCAACCCTTCACAACTAAGGATATAGGAACTGGCCCATCAATATATCATCAAATCCAGACAAGCCCCTAAACATCAACCTTAGGTAATTCCTCTCCTTCCTACAGTACACTTATTATTACATTCAATGTCACAATAATAATACACTATATAACACAATTTATAGTTTTTTTATCTATTTATTCATAGTGCTGCTATCTATACAGTGATATCATAACTGAAAAACAGTCAGCTGTGGACAGTCAACCTTGCAGTTCAACCAAGAGCATCAGTCTAACTCTCTTGACCTGATGAAGCTGTCTGTGATAGTGAAAGCTTGTCCTTAAAAATGTGTTTGTGTTTTTTAGTGTTCTATCTAAACAATTTTTACTCCAGTATCACCAAGGTAAGTGTGCTGGCTATCCCTCCTAATTTAAAGCGAAATTAAACTCTAAATTCAAGAGAGAGAAATCTTATTTTAAAGGTGCAATCTATTAAAACATCAGTAGGTACCTCAAATTTTCTATCCTGTCAGAAATATGTGAAATAGAAGCTTTTGTTTCAGTTGTTTTATGGGACGTCAAGCCGAACATAAAGCCTAAAATACATATATCAAAAAAAGTACAAAATTGTTATGTTCTCTAAGACTATTTTCATTAGTGTGAGGGACTAGAGATATTGACAAATATTAATGTATGACAGTTATTAATATTATTTTGCTAACATTAACATATTAGACCAGTACCACTTAAGGTAGGGTGCTAGTGAGCTTAAGTTTAGGGCAGTATTTTTGAAGTTTTTATAGCATAAACATTTTTTGGCCAAAATAAATCAAATTTGTCTTCTATAGAGTTCAGTTTTCTGCACATGCTAATCTCAACAGTTCTTTAATATCTGTCAAGGGTGTCCTGGAATTTAGTGACAACTTATCCTCTTCATTTAAAAGTTTGTCACCAAATGCCGCTATGCTCATTACAGATATTCAAGAACTGTTGAGATTAGCATGTACAGAAAACTAAACTCTATGTTTCTATAGAAGAAAGATTTTATTTATTTTGGCCAAAAAAAATTATGCTATAAAAACTGCAAAATTAAGGCACTAAACTCATGCTAACTAGCACACCACCTTAATAACTTACCAAGGTATGTTGAAAAACTAAATCAAATAATAAACATTGCACCTAGTTTGAAGTATGAACCAAAATTAAAATATTTTTTAGAAGAGGCTTCTAAATGCATTTTTTGCTAAAGAAAAGTACTTGTGCAAATACAAAAACTAATTGCAATCAAATATAAACAAATAATTCGACACATGCAAGGGTTACAGAGTTTTTGCTGTTATTTTGACTTATTTTCTCTTTTAAATTAGCTCATTAAAATTGATATTTTCTTTGATATTAGTTAATTGTTGAATGCAAACAAATATACCAAATACTAATTTAATCTATTTTTATGTATCAAACCTCCATTTCCACTACTTTATTGGATGTTAACATTTATGGCATGCTTCATGTAACCTTTAAACCAATGTAAATGATTAGACAGAAATCCCTTTTGGTGGAGTTTTAGCATCAATCATGAATCCTCTGAATCTATTTTATTAATAGAATGCCAAAAAAAACATTTTCCATTAATGTTTCCAGCCTGTGGCCTGGGTCAGTTTTTTATTTAACTCATTTACTTTCCACCACTGATTGGCTAGGCCTGTCGTAGATTCATATCTCTTACAAACTAACAGGCACAACATCCAGTCCCGTGCCATTAATTTATCGATGTGAAACGGTAAACTCATATTTCACCATTGATATATTTTTCGGCCATGCCAGGAATCGAACCCTGGATCCTTATCTCACTAGGCAGACCAGCTACCGAATGAACTAAGGTGTTGGATCCAAAAGAACATGCATGTTCCAAGTTTGGTTTAAATACATGTGAAGTTTTTTTTTTTAATTCCAACGTTTGACATTTCATGTTTCTTTATTTTTGTTTAAAAAATGGTATTGCATAGTGGACTAGAGGTAAAATATTGATAAGTATGCCAAATAATGTTATATTTTGAATGCTAAATGAGTATTAGAATATGCCTAATTTGGAAATTTAAGCACAGAAATATGGATTGCATTTACAATCATGCCCAAAGGGAGGACTTTGTGTGAACTAAATTCCTTTGATTTTTTTTCAAATGTTTAGTCAACATTGGACATCCTTTCCAGATGATATAAATTCTATTCTTAATTTTCTGTCTTGATGGTGTGAAACCCCTGGTAAAGATAGCATTAATAAATTATAGCACAATACTATTTTAATTATGAACAACACTCCATCAAAAATTAGTAAATTGAGGCGTGGTTTGATATTCAAATAGTGGCCCAAACAAAACAATAGGTTAGAGATGTTTTTCATGGAAACATATGTTTAGCAAGTCTTGGAAAAAAATCTGTCACTTAGTTCACAAACTAGAAGGATAACACTCATTCACTTACCAGTATAATATTTACTTAAGGAAAACCTATTTTCACTTTAGGAGGTACATTTTGTTTAACCTTCTTCCAAATGTACCACTATAGTATTTATTTAATGAAATATTAAAAAGTCAATATTAGTCTAACAAACTCAATGTGGGAAAAAACTACAAAATTAGTGTTACCAAATACAATGTGTATTTGTGCATTTTATTTTACAGCGATTTTGGAAATATTGTGCTTGTTTGCAATTTTTATTTTACATATACAACCCGAACTTGATGTACCTCAAACGAAGAATTTTCTGCTTAGCATCTTGTGACACTGCTATGTTTCTTGTATCAGTATCCATTAAGATTTGTTTATCCATAACTTCTGTTGTCAAACCAAATAGCCACCCTAGGTAGTAGCATAGTTATATTTAACTTGTTAAAATTAATCACAACACATGGGATTAAACATTTATATTCATAAAACAGTTGGAAATGAAGTACGAGGAAAAAGACCGCCAGGAAGGTCAAGATAGAGATGGGAGGAGCAGATAACAGAAAGTGTTCAAGTGAGAGGATAAGAATGGAAGAAATTAAAGGAGGAAGAGTGGTGGAAGAAATAGAGGAAGACGGAGGCATTTTGATAAACTGACCCGGCCACGAAACAGTTGTTGATGATGATGATGATGATTCATGAAATAAAGTTCATGTCTACATTAAAAAATACAGTGAAAATAGCTCCTTTATGGTTTAATTCTATGTGCAATTTTGACACACTTTCATTGGTTGTAATTATATGTATAAAATAAAGTACATTGACCAAAAAAAAATTTGTAATAAATAAAATGATAGAATAGTAGGAAAATAGCAGAGCACAAATAAAAGTAAAAACACTAACACATATTTACGCACACTTCAATAGTTAAATGCTATTATAGCATCTTCCTTAGGAAGTAGTAGTTAGACTACTATTTTCCTACGATTATATCATTTTACTTATTACAAATTGGTTGTAATTTAGATTTAGGTTGACTACACTATTTTACAAAATTATCTTGATCTCCAATTTCCCTTTGAGTCCTGAACCTTGAATTCGAAGTCCAAATATTGGAAAAAATTATGGGAAATATAAAAGTATTCTAGAAAATACAAATAGTAACTAAATGTTAACCTTATTTCTAAAAATCCATCCATTATAACATTCATATATTCAGTTAAGTGTTAGATTACTGTTCTTGGGCCTGGTTATTGTTAAGTTCATCCTAAAGTTATATTTGGTTCTTAACCACCAATAAGTAATATTAGAACTTTATAACAATTTTTTTTTTTTAAGAATCTGAGAGTTGAACCTAAAATTATTTCAAATCTTGAATATCCTTAAGGATTTTAGGGCCCAACCCTAGTTGTAATACACCCTAACCTCTTATTAATAAGTTAACATCCTTATAAAACTCAAAGAATAATAAACATAAGAAATCTTGGATACAAATAAAAAAATTAGGCATAATCTTGTATAGGCTCTAAACAATAAATTAATGTAGTATAAATCAGAAATATAGTGTATTGGTATTTGTGTTTATTACATTTCTTTTATAAAGCTGTATTAGCAATTGTTTATTTTTCTGGAAGAGATCAAGTTATGCCTCTAGATTTATGTATTTAACATTTAACATTAATATATTTTAATTATCTATTTTAAATGGTGACCAGACTTGTTGATTACTAAATTTTTTAAATTCAATTCTTTAGAGCCCTAAATATTAAAACTAATTTTCAATCTTCTTTTAAATATTTGTATAAAGAAGCTATTCTGTGCTCTGAACATATTATATGATAGTAATAATTTATCAAAAAATAATTTATTTATAAAAAAAAGTTGCACTGGGATATATTAGTGAAAACTAAATGTTACAGCAAAAAAATTGTTAAAATCTTTCTAATTTACAAACTTTTATTTTGTTAAGTCAAAGTTTGTTGTGTTATGTTGATTATTTGTGAATGCTACATTTTCAAAATTAATCTTTAATCAATATTGATTCAATAAAACAAGGTACTTCACAAAACATGTTGACTACACAAGACAAATTGAAAACAACATAATTATGGTACTTACCTGTATAAGTGGTGGCCAAGATTTCATCACAACCCGAGCTGCCGAAAATACCTCCTTGGATAGAAGTTACACTTTCATTGCAAGTCTAGAACAACATTTAATGCATACATTCTAATTTAAAATAATTTAAAGTGAACTACTCAAAAATTTTATATTTCAAATGTAATGATATAGGAAAAATAGAGCCAAAAGGCTGGATTAAATGCACAATAACAGCATAACACATAATAAAATTGCAGATCTGAAAGTTCACATTTAAAACACATAAAAGCAATTATTTGTAGATAAGTCTGGAGTGAAGTTGATGTTATAGAATAGTTGGGAAAATGAGCCGAATTCATGTTGTATTGTTAATGTTACAAACCTCTTTTAAAACACCATGAAATCGCATTGAAAACTGTTGATGTATCAATTCTTAGTTAAACATTTATATATGCTGCATCTACAGTGGCGCAGGAACGTTTTTATTTGGGGGGGTGAAAATAATCATGTGCTTTTATAGGGGATAATATTTTTGAGATTAAAAAAGGGCAGGCATATGTAATACAACGGTCCCTTGCACTACACGAGTGATTGGTTCTGTTAAATAATTGTGCAACATGAAAACGCGTAAAGGAAATTGATTTTAACATGGGCGAGATAGGGATTTCTCCAAAGGAAAAAAGTAAATAAAAACCTAAAACTTGTAAATGAATGCAATTTTTATTAATGTATCTAACTAGTACAAGACTATAGGTAGCCTACACCTTTAATCAATCTTTAATCCCTTGAAATTTATAAACAAATGCAATTTTTAATAAATTTATCTAATTAATACAATGCTACAGGTACACTTACTGTTAATCTTCAATTGCATGATAAATTAACTGGATCTGGGAAATCTGTATTATTACTCTCTTGCTCTCTTGAAGGCCTTGGGACGATAAGCTCTTGCTCTCTTGAAGGACCTGGGATGGTAGGCTCTTACTCTCTTGAAAGACCTGGAATGGTAAACTCTTGCCCTCTTGATGGACTTTGGATGGTAGGCTTTTGCTCTCTTGACGGCCCTTGGATGGTAGGCTCTTGCTCTATTGAAGGACCTGAGACTGTAGGCTCTTGCTCTCTTGAAGGCCCTGATATTGTAAGCTCTTGCTCTCTTTACAGCCCTTGGACGGTAGGCTCTTGCTATCTTGAAGGCTTGGGATGGTAAGCTTTTGCTCTCTGGAAGGCCCTGGGATGGTAAGCATCTGCTTTCTTGAAGGCTCTTGCCTGACAGCTTTTGCTGTCGTGAAGTTCCTGGGTCGTTAGACTGAAGATTTTCAACTTTTTTGATGAAATGGTCAAGACTCAACTGACAGGCAGCATTCTTCCTCTCTCCATAGAGTGCTTTGTAGCAAGCCAAAAAATTACTCAATCTTTTGGCAACTTTAGCACTTCTATCCATGTTAGGATCATTCTCTTTAATGATTCTAATTGCAATGCCATTGTGCTTAAAAAATTCAGCAATTTGTTTCGTTGAAGTTGTTTGATAAGTTAATCAACATAGGACTCTTCCTCTTGATCCTTTATGCCGTTCTCCGTTTCTTGAAGATCTTCATTGGTGAGTTCTATTGAGTGTGATTGAAGCAATTCATCCACATTTGCCTGGTCTACGTCCTCAAATCCAACATCTTGCTATGCCAACGTTGTCATGTCTTGAATTGGAAAGCTCGTGTTCAGGATCAAAATCATGAGAGTCAGAAACTTCAGGCCAAATATTTTTCCAAACACCCTACCTACAGGACTGTTTAACTTCTGCCCATGCATCTCCAATGTTGTCAATACCATACCCCTAACACCAAACTGTACAGTAAAGATCTTTGTCCTCACTGGAATGTGTGCACACAAAGTCACGTCACCATCGCAAAAAGTGACTATGAAATTACAGCCGACCATGCATTATTTTTATTATTTCTTAGTTGTGCTATAGCAAAAACGCATAAAGTGATATCGCGTATAGCAAGGGATACCTGTATCTAACAGTCCCATTGTGTATTTTTCTCATTTATTTTAGTCATGCCAAGCATTAGAATGAATACACACAAAACCAATTAAGAAAATTTATATCTGATGTGGCTTGAATAAAATTATGAAACACTGACCATTAAAGTAGGTTTCCATAGACCTTTGCCCTACATTCATTACTAGCTATACGACCACTAACTAGTTTTGCAATTTTCAAGTTTGTTGAGCCTTTCAGGGTATGCATTCAACAGACACAGGTGATTTAGTCTACGTTGCCTCATCGTGGAGCGAAGATAGTTTTTTTTTCATATAGGCACTTAAAAACTTCTTTCTGCAGTAGGTGATGTAGCTGGTATCACTATCAGAATTTTCAAACAGTGTGTGCCCCAAGCACATTTTATTTTTATTATGTTACCTTAGTTTTTTTTTTTAGCACCACGTCTTACTACCCATTCGGGTTATACGCTTAAGTACTAATTACACTAATGGATTAGGAAATGGGAAGTTTGAATTTATAGGAAGTGAACCCACATTTGCGTGGAGGGAGAGTGGAAAACCATTTAGGAAAAACCACCCCCAGTTCACCCGACCGAGATTCGAATCTCGATCTCCCCGTCCTCGGCGGTCTGACTCAACACGTTACCTTAGTGTGAACTTTGTATCTTGCCTCAACAAGATCTTTACATTATCTAAAAGTTTTACTATATTATTTTAAGTGGGTAAAAATGATACATTTTACCCCCCTTAATTTTTAGGGGGGTAGACACACCCCACCCTCCCAACCGTTCCTGCACCACTGTGCATCTATCAATATGATGTAGATATGCATTTTGTCATTATTTTTGCAATTCACTACCATCATAAATTAAGATTATATATATATATATATATAACCACATTATGAGTAATAAAAGAATTGTTTAGTATCATAAAATTGTCATTCGGATTTTTATGGTTATAATTTTACTTTATTTACATTTTTTTTAACTGTTGCATACCTAAAGTATTGATGAAACACAATTGATCATATTTAATTTGTAAATTAAAAGACATTTTGGAAAATGGTGATATTATGACTGACACATAGTTCACTAAAAAGATAGTTACTATAAACATTGAATAAACACAATTTTTTAACACAAATTGAGTAACAGTTTGGTATTGGTTCCTTTATCAAACTTTACACATAAACTAAATTACTCCATTTGATTTCAAGATGTCACCTTGAACAGTGGATTCATCCCACATTTTTCCTCTTTCGCTAGGTAGGCGTTCTTCATTAAATTTAAACTTATTAATTTATTTTTTCATTTTTCTCTATTCTAATAAACTTTCATACTTCGAAACAAAAAATACCCCTAGTTCACTTGTGCTATTAAATACAATTTGATTTTGTCTGGTCCTAATTTTAATGATGTCATGGATGTTAGTGTAAACCAATTTCTCAATAACATAATAAAAAATGTAATATTCTTGATTTTCTATAATAATTACAATAATAGTCATTGACACTAAAACAAAGATAACTACTAAATAATACACAAGTATGACTACTACATGATAATTTCAAACACTAACAAAAGATAATTTTTGTCTTTTCTGTATAATGGCATTTTAATTAGCTTGTCTATCTCTTCCATTTATATTAATACGTTTCATGTACAAGGTTTGTCTAAGCTTAGCTCCATACATAATGCATAGCGCATAAAATGTTAAAACTTAAAAGTTAAACCAACTTAAGGTGGGTATGCAGGGGATGCAAGAAAAGGTAGGCCTAAGTGTTTTATCAGTTTTTAGAGAAAACTTTCTTTTGGCCAAAATATATAAAATAGTGCTTCAGTTCAAAATAGGGTATAATTTTCTTCACATGGTTGTATCAACAGTTCTTGAATATCTGTCAAGGGTATCCTGGAATTTAATAGCAACTTTTCCTCTTAATTTAAAAAAGTTTGTCAACTAATGCCACTATGCTCATGACGGATATTCAACAACTGTTTGGGTCACCATGTGAAGAAAATTAAACTATATGTTTGTCCCGAAGCAATATTTTATTTTAGCTAAAAAAATGTTTTGCTATAAAAACTGCAAAAATACTGGCCTTTTCTCGAATTCCCTAGATTCCCACATTTAGAATTGTGCACTATTCACTGTTCACTATATTTCGGTTGTAAACTATCACTGGAACGTGAAAGTAATGTGTTTTAACTTTATGTGCATCAAGCACTATTTGTTATTAATTATAAACTTCGTATGAATCCAAATCTTGTCTAACAATATAAAACTTACAAATCCAAATTTTCTAGTTTCCTTTCCGTCTTCGTCCTCTCCATCATCTTCAATAGAATATACTTCTATGGAACCATCTTGTCGACCAATCAACAAATCCATCATACCATCACCTGTGATGTCATAGCAGTCCATGCAGAGAATGCCTCCACGGTGCAGCTCATTGTTAACCAGCCATCTATTACGCACACCAGTTCTGTTGGATCACACACGCTAGTTACACACTTTAAAAACGGTTGAAAGTAAAAAAGTAGAAAGATCATGGCTAAAAAGTAGGAGGGATAATTATCAGTACACTTTGTCCAATTTTTATAAGTAGGGCCTTTAAAAAAACATATAATATGCGCTCAACATTGATATAGTTTATTATATCATTAGTGTTACTTTATTGTTATTGATAATAACTTTAAAAAGTGACAGTTGCAGATAATATGACTTGATGTGTGTCTATGTGAGAGTATATCTAATAACGTTTCTAGCTGTTAGAAAAGGCACTTCCTATAAAAATTGGACTGGAGCTGTGTAATGCTGGAAGAAAAATTGAGACCACTGAGGAAATCATCTCTGGTTAGTAAACACTAGTGTGTATATGTTTTTTTTATCCACGTCGGTGGCTGTACAGTCTAAGACATCACTATTGTAATAAACTTAATTGCCAATGACGCATAAGTTAGGATTTGAATCCCAGTTGGATAAATGGTTTCCTAATCACCAATAAATTTGGCTACATTTTTTCTTAATTCGGGTCTCTTCATTCCTACCACATTAGTGTAGATATGCGGCCAGCCTGGATGAGTAATAATATGTGGTGAACATAGATGTATTTATGTGTTAAGTAGTTTGTCTCAATAATTTCTAATATATTCAAGTAAGTGTGTAGATTACCCCTTTCATCTTGAGCCAAAACTCTAAAAACTGCATGGATGTCACTTTTCAACATAAAGCCTTGCTTAAAAATTTAGAAAGATACTTGACAAACATATTAGGAAATTCCTCTGATTTGTATATCATTAGTATTTCATATTTGTAAATTGAAATATGACACATGGAAATAGGAATCAAAGCTGGGACATTCATTTATATCTTCTTGGCCTCATTATTTATATATAAATAACTTGTGAAGATACGGTTTAATTGTGAGCCAATTGGGAGCCAATTACAACTTTCTTGAATTGATTGTGAGTTAATTGGTATTTAAAGCCCCGTGATCGAGCGCCAATTATTACGATACGGTTGTACGTTGGGCACCAATTGATGTGATACGAATTTATTGAGATATAATTGTCCCGCAATTGGGAGCCAATTAAAGTGTTACAGTTTATATTGTGATAATTGGTAATTATAGCCCCGTGATCAAGCACCAATTATTACAATATTTTACTTGAATAAATACAACTGTCAATGTTGCCTACGATTTATTGGAGTGATTTTATTTTCGATACAAAGATATTATGTAAAATTATACATTTTTACTTGAACTATAGATTATTTTCTGTGTACTCTTTGTATTTAAGTTAGTAGTACTGTCGTGATATTACACGTTCTCTAGGTTTATGTCGCCGGCACTCTGTGTGTTCATACGCACAAACAGCTTATATATGACATACCCCTTGCCCCTTGGACCTCTCATGACCAGTGTCAAAACCAACAAATCGAAAGCATCCCTGCGACAGGTGTCTTGAAGGCTAGCTTCCTATTGGGTATAGGAAACTAACGTCTCTTGCTTGTTTGGCAATTACTACGGAGTTAAATTTTAATATAAAAAATAAGTTTTAATGGTGTAATCATTCTACATTATTTCTGAAAAGTGCGTGATTCTTCATGGATGAAGTCTTAAAAGGATAATTTACATACAAATTATTGAAGAAAAATACCTTCATCCACGACTTTTTAAATATATGAAAGCGGTCCAAATCAGTATCATTACAAACTGCATAAATGTAGTTGTGCACGTGTTAGCTTTATTCCATTCCTATTTCGTATAGAGAAGTGGCATTTGTGCCATTTTTACTTTCTCATATCAAAAGAAAGTATTATAATCATAAACATTTTTGATCTCGATATCATAAGGAAGTCATTTGGTGTGTGTAAAAAAATGTACAAATCTGTCTCTGTCCACCCCTGGCCACAAATCTTAAACGATTTGATGGATTTTGTCCAAATTTGATATCTAGATGTTATAGTCCAATACCTCAGACTTTTTTAAATTTTGACCCTAGTTATCTAATTAAGGGTAGTTTACTGATTTTTATGATGAGTAATTTTTTTTAAATTCCATATTTTTTGGAAATGGCTCTTTCTTAAAGAGCTATATATTTTTGTTTTTATAATTTTCATCAATTTGTTCATTTCCAGTGTTTGTCCTTTATATTCCATTATACATGTTCCTAAGCATATATTCTACCATTATTATTATTAGCACCGCATCTTACTACCCGTTCGGGTTGTATGCACTTAAGCTAATGTGCAATGGTAGGGTGATTTGTGAGATGAAATGGAGGACCTACAGTTTAACGTGGAATCCGAACCACGGTGGAGACTTGGCATTCCTCACATTCACAAGTTGTGATTAATACACATCTTGTCAGAGGTGAAGGAAGGGTTTGGCAATCAGATAAACCTGTGCCGGGAATTCTACCATTAATTACTAATTTCCTTTTTCACTTATGCTGCGGCTTTCACAATCCCTCCTGACAAATTTTGATAAAACAAAACCTAGAACAAGGGAATAAGCAGTGACAGTAAATTTTCTTCAAGAGGCAGCCATTTTATTTTTTGTCCAGAGGCAGAAATGTTAAAGTTTAAACTGTTTTTCTCTTTTTGCTGTAAAAGCCATATAACATTTGTTCCTACGATTCTTCCTATATGTTACGTGAATAATTAGAGCAGTATATATCACATTACATGTCATATTTGTCAAATAATGATAACTTCCATGGGTGAGAAAAATGATAACCGGACAGAGAATTATGAAAATGTCAGAGCTTGACCAGGTTATGAGTCCACTATTTCCTTGTTTTCCCTACATCACAAGGTACTTGTGGCATCACCACCTTCCAATAAAAAGGAAGGTTTCAACTATCTACTAATTTATGAATACTTGAATACTGTGGGATGACGAGAAGATAGTGGTTCGATCTTGGTCAGGTGTACTGAAGGCGATTTTATCTAAATGGTTTTCCTACTCCCTCTCCACACAAATGTGGGTATACTTTCTCTAAATTCAACCATTCTCATCCCTAACCCATTAGCGTAATTAATATAACCTGAATGGGCAATAAGACACGGTGCTGAAAAAATAAAATACTGTGGGTTTGACACAAAGACGCAAGAGAAACGGCCACTTGATTAAATCCTGAGTTTAAAGTCTAAAAATAACAAACTTTAGCAAAGAAAAGTGAAATTATAATTCAAAATTAATTTTTTTTAATGTCAATTAGCACTTGGCAGGTAGGAATAAAAGGCCATTATATACCGTCAATTATTTCCATGAAAGAAATCTGATAATTTGTGAAGTAATACAACTACTTTCACTATCCCTCTCGTACCTCCCAACCTGAAGTACCCCCACTCTGCCATCCACTGTCCCATAGAGAACTTGATCTCCGGTGTCACCACCATCATTCCTGTAAAGGTGAAGTACTGTTGGCGAACTGTCAATCTCGATAGTGTGCATCACCTTGGAGCGGTCTAGCACTCGTAATGAGCTATCCTCACAAGCAAGCACTGGCACCAACCTGTTGGTCTTCAGGGAAATAATAAAGCACAGTGAGAAATTTATCAAAAAGTAAAGTGAGAGAGAAATATACTTCACTATTTTGCTTGGACTTAATTTTGTTAGGTGCACTTAAAGATACAAACATGAAACTAATGTAATTTAATGGTAGGATTAATCACGGATAGTATGACAGAATCTGGATCGAGAGACCATTGTTAATTAATTATACCAAGTGCAGTTTTATCACTCAACATTATACCTATAAACAATATGACTTGGAAATAATAATTACAGCAGTACTTTGTGTTTTTCCCAACAACTTGACATAATAAATATAATTTAAAAAAATATCCCCTTGAAAATTATCCCTTTGGATCGATGGTGTCTTTAATTCCCTATAAGGTAGGTGAAGATTAAACAAGGAATGTGAAGTTAGGGTATCTTAAAAGATAACCCAGTGAGTGTATCAGGGCTCTACAGAAATAGAAGAGTGAGGTTTGAGGATTCAAGCTTCCATCCCCAAAAGTAACATTGTTAATTCGTTTGTGTATTTCTCCTGAATGCCTAGGCTAGTAGCTCATTGGAGTTTTATAAAATTTAAGACACCTACAACCCTAGTTATGTTTTTTTAATCACAACAACTTTAGATTGCTTTTAAAATGATTTAATATTTAAAATCATCCCTGGGCATCTCTTGTTTGGGAACTCCACTATGAGCCACCTCAGGTAGGATACCTTCCAAAATAAATTTCTAGGTACATCCCTGCGTAGTGCATAAAATTAATAAGGTTTAATAGAGTGGTAACGTATTTTGTGGTTTCTAATACAAACTATCTTCAAGACAGGAAATAAGTTAAATAAATCATCAAAACATTATACAACAATTTTTCAAAACACATTTTAAATCTGTTCATTGCATAAAATATGTGAATGGCAATCGACAACATTCAAGATGAATTGTTGGACAAAACATTGTATTTAAAAAAAAATCCAGTGTTGCACAGAGGCAAACATACAAGCACAAAATAATTACCTTTTCATAGGGAAATGAAATTACATCATTAATTTCATCTCCACAGAGGTAAGAGTTGGCATCCTTACAATCGTGGTACTGGTTGTACACATGTTTTCCACATATTAGTAAATTACTGCCACTCACATTCCTGAAAAATGACGTATTTTTTTCTTTGATGACAAGCCTATAGCCAAGGAGGGGCGGATGTCCTAGGGATCTGCTATCTCCTACCACCCCCGCTCCACTTAAAATGTCAACTAATATTACATTTAATTAAAATTAGCCTTTTCAAGGCATTAAAAACCAATATAAGCCATTGAGAGAGTTATTATAATTATAGTATCAATGAATTTGTCTAATATACATTCATTCAGAGCAAACAGTTATCTGCAAAATAAAATACAATTGTCCTAGAAATTTTGTGTCATCTTCAGCCAGTTTTTTTTAGTGTATTATGATAAATCATCATATGGTATGAAATTTTACATTCAAGAACTGCAAGACATTTTTATAGCGCATTGTTAATTTAGGGATTAAGGCATTTGTGTGGAGGGCGAGTGGAAAACCATTTTGGATAAACCCCCCCTCAGTATACCAGACAGAGTTTCGAACCTCAATCTCTCCATCATCAGCAGTGTAGTCTACTACGAGAATAGAGCCTTGGGCCATGAGGCCACCAAAGCGGGTTGGATGTAACTAATATTGATCATGACACATGTTGCACTTATAAACACTGTTTATAATGAGGAAAACAAATTATTACCTACCATCCAAATGTCAGAAGTATACCAAGACAATGTGAATGCTAGGCAGATTATTTAAAGTTTTGTTTTAAAAGAAAAAACAAGTATAGAAGGATTCTGGCGGGAATAACAGTATATAAAATTTATAGCTTTCATATAATCATTCATGAAGCCATGTAATATGCATTACTAGCATGTAAATTACTTGGTCTCAAACTCAATGAATTGCTTGAGTCTAACTTCAACCCGTTCACCTTTTTAAAAAGAAATACTCGTTTGTTTCTGATAAACTAATATATGTTAAAAATCGCATTTGAGGTGGACTTAATTTTTTTTTTATAGATTTGAACATTTATTTTAGCTTTTAAAAATAATATTTTGACATATTTAAAATCATGGTTTGATAAATCTTTTGAAATATGATGTGTTGTTACTGAATGTTACTAAATGCATATTTGTCATCACTTAGATTTTTAAAATTTGTAAGTAGGCTAATATATATATATATTCTTAACAAATAGATATGAAAAATTAAAGACTATAAACTTTAAAAATCATGCAAAATTGTGATTGTATTTACTTCTACTAACTATGGTAAACAAATATAATAAAAGCAACTTTAAAAGATCTAGCCTTCTTTTCATTTTCATACAAAAATTAAAAATAACCCAAAGTAAAATTAACAAACTTTTTATTTGCTCTATATGAACACATGTAGGCCTACACATCATATCTTTTGTTTAACACATTTTTATAATTTGCTGAAAATTATTGAACAAGTACATGAAAACATAGTAAGCTAATTAAAGTTTTAAAGCAATACGTGCTCCCATGGTAATACATATTGTATTTATAATATATGTCATGGTACCAAACAACTTTTCAAATATTGATGTTTGTAATAATTAATCAAAGAAACGATAAGGTCATAAAAGTATAACATTTTCATGCAAACTCAATGTAAAGAAAATTCCAGAGTATTGGAAACTATATGAATGACCTATTTTATTTTTAAGTTCAAAACATGACATACTATAAATTTTTTTAAATTCAGATACCCAAGACACATGAACAAAATATCTATACAAAAATGGGTTTGGGGGAAATATGTAAGTTATATTAAATTTGCTTAAAATCTGTTAATTATTTCAAAAGTTAGGGGACGGAAATGACAATCATACTGGTCTTTAACATAGTCAATTAAATAGAGAATTGCATCATTAAAATGATTATTCTGAAATTGTTAGTAAGATTTCATGAATAGTTTTTTTTAATTCTTTAGTTTGAGCTTAACTAGTTTGTTATTATATGTGTGTTTGTTAAATCATAGCTTACAGACAAAATAACATTTTCAACTTACATAGATTTGATAGGCTCGGTAAGATTGGTATCAAAAGCCAAAAAGAGCTTTCCTTTTTTCGTGTATCCACGAACTTCATTTCCTGATGAAACAAAGATTTTGTCCTGAACTGTTCCTGCAATGTAAAATAATAGTGTGTGGATTGAATTATTTAACACCATAATAATGTTCTTCAGTGAAAGGTTTTTAATCAAAGTTAATTTGCTTTATTATTGACTCAACTGAGGATGGTACACATGGATTTAATTAAATGTGGACTACAATTTTATTTTGAATAAATTACCAATGTTTATATCAGTATGGAATAAGCTATTTGGCCTACAAGTGAATTCAGCAAATTTAAGACTAAAATTGTAAATTTAAATGTAGTTTAAAAAGGACACATAAACACAGAAATCAAACTCGGGATCTTTGGCTTAGTGTGCCAATGCTTTAGCTTAGCTATTAATAATTAATCTCATGATCAGAGCCATTCAAAAACTATTCTTAAAGGTAAAGTCTGTGATGGACATGTGAGATTGTAACCTACTTAAAGATAACAGAACCACATAACTGATGACTTGGGATGAGCATTTATGCAGTCACTTGTACAAGTATTAAATTGTATGTTGTTAGTGTTGGATACATATTTCAAATATATTTTTATGAATTTCTGTAAACAGCAGTATATGCCTAACCAATGATGATTTCAACCAATTGTAACTATATTCAATTCAAACATAGTATTATTAGGATTTTAAAAATCAACAAATTTAATTTTGACATTGACAAGCAAAAAATCAAATAGGCCTACCTATAGTCTGTTCACCGTAAGGAATTGTTTTCTGAAAGGCCCTTTTCCCTACCAGAAATCTATTATATAGTAGTATATTGGTAGGAAAAAAGACCTTACAGAGAGTAATTCCTACCGTGAATGGAGTATACTAATGTAATATAGCATTTATGTACAAATTATAAAAATTAGTAGACTTTGTTGCCTAAAAGTATAGTCAAATTGAATAAAATAAATCATAGCCGTTGTCATCGTCCACAGTAACTTCTTTCATCCATAACAACAGGTTTGGGTTGAGAATATAAAGGTCAGTGAGTGATAAAGAAGCTGTATTGCAGTGATTGTAATTGGGAGGGGGGGGGATTATCTTTGCAAGGTCATCCACAAAGTCAATTAGCAAACAGTCATCTGAACTATTAGAGTAAGATTCAAAGGAAGTTAAAACTGGGGAAAGAGTCAAGGGAAGTTAAACTGGGAAAGAGTCAAGGAAAGCAAAAACTGGGGATCAGTCAAGGGAAACTAAAACTGGGGAATTTCAAGGGAAGCCAAAATTAGGGGAGATTCAAGGGAAGCTAAAACTGGAGAAGAGTCAAGGAAAGCAAAAAATGAGAAAGAGCCAAGGAAAGTTCAAAGTGGGGAAAAATTAAGGGAAGATTCAAATTAAGCTAAAACTGGGGAAAAGTAAAGAAAAGTTAAATCTGGGAAATATTCAAGGGAAGCCAATACTGGTGAAATGTTAGTGATAAAAATTTATAAACTGTTATGTTCGGAACCATGAAGTATTATCAAAAGAATGGAAGGAAGGTATTATAATACCAATTTTCAAAAAGGGAGATAAAACAGATTGTAATAATTATGGAGGTATCTCAATATTATCAACATACTATAAAATTGTATCTATCATAATTTTAGTGAGATTATTTGACGTCATATGCAGAGGAAATAATTGGGAATAATCAGTGTGGATTTTGACAAAACAGATTAGCAACAGATCAGATTTTTATCATTCAGCAAATATTATAAAAAAGTGGGAATAAATCATAGTGGTTCATCAATTAAGATATCAATTTTAAAAAGGCATAGGATTAAGTTAAAAGAAACAAACTATGTGAAGTTTATGTTATGTTTGGGATACTTGTCAAGCTAATTTAGGCACGTGTGAGTGATATGTGTGATAGGGTACAGGATGGATATCACTTATCAGATACTTTTGAAAAACATAATGGGTTGAAATAAGGAGATGCACTTTCCCCATTACTTTTTAATCTAGCCTTAGAATATGCTATTAGGTAATGCAAACGAGAAAAGGATTGACACTAAATGGTGTAATGCAGCTATTAGAATAAGTACAGTAGCCCCATGGCTTCTTTGGTGCTGACTGACAGCTGACAGCTTTGAAAAGCTACCAGACCAAATTATGTATCCCTACACCAAACCATATGATCTGCAAAAAACATGTGTTTAGCAGCTGTCACTTCTGACAGTCAAAATTTAGGTATATACCTAAATGTTGACTGTCAGAAGTCAGCTGTGAACTGTCGGTCAGCACCAAAGAAGCCATGGAGCTAGTAGATGATTTGCCTTTGTTGGGTGATAGTAAGAAAGCTGTTGCTAGAAATGCAGAAATTTTATTAGAGGCTGGTAAGGAAATAGGTTTAGAAGTGAATGCTGAAAAGACTAAGTATATGATCACACAGATAGCACAGATTGGGGACCATAATTTAGAGATTACCTCGAGCAACATATAATTTTACAGAGTTGATGAGTTTAAATATCTAGGAACAATTTTAACTAGCACTTATAATATTAGATTAGAAATTAGGAAAAAAATACAGTCGGGAAATGCACGCTATTACTCTGTCAGTATGTTGTCGTCATTTCACCTGCTTTCAAGGAATGTAAAACTCAAGTTTTACCGTCTGTTCTTTATGGGTGTGTTGTTACATGGTCTCTTACCTTACATGATGGAAAAAAAAATTAACGTGTTAGAAAACAAGGTGCTTAGGAAGATGTTTGGTCCAAAAAAGGATGAGGCTATTGGGGAGGGTAGGAGGTTACATTAAGATGAGTTACAAACACTGTATTCATCACAAGACACTTTTAGGATAGTCAAGACTCATATATTACAGTGAACAGGACATGCCGTGTGAATGGGAAAATCCAAAATCGTGTTAAAGTTGTTAATTGGCAAACCCAATGGGAAGAGACCATTAGGAAGACCTATATGCAAATTGGAGCATAACATTAGAATGAACCTAAAGGATATGGGGTGTAATTTGATGAACTAAATAGAATTAGCTCAAGATATGGATAGGTGTGGTACTTTTGTAAGTGCTGCAATGAACTTTAGATTTCCTAATGCCAGAGAGTGAGTATGTTTATTTAAACTCCAGGAAATTTAAGAAACAGAGATATTTTATTTTTATACTAAAATCAATAAACTTTCTATGATATTCTATGCACCTAGCTCAAAATAAAATTCTTATAAAAAAATCTATCAAAAGTTTAGCTATGAGAAAAATGGAGTCAATTTGACTGAAACTATCTTTAAAATGTGGTAGGAACAATGATAAAGTGAATTATATTTAAATTAACTCTAATTTTCATTAAAGCAAACCTACTATACTGAACAAAATAAAAATGGCCCATGTGAACAGTTGTTTTTTAGTAATATTAATACATATTAATTTTGAAATATTTAAAATTAAGTAAACCAAATGATCAAGATCGGTGATTGGCCTAATTGGCAAAGGCATAATTGTCAAAATAGTTGGTCAGCCCTAATATTAATAGTAATAATAAACAATTATTGTTATAATCTACTTCGCAAACAAGTGTAGGCATTGGTTGTTTATATTGAGGATTATCAATGTATTATTTTATTAGCTTAAAGAAATGTCCAGATAATATGGCATACGATAATTAGTGATGTGAATTTTGACAGTGATTTAACTTTTATTTCAGTTATAATCATAATAATGATTATTATTTTACAGTTTTACACACAAATACTTTATTAGCTTATTTCGATACTGATATGGATGCAATGAGTGTGATTTCTCCGTTAAATGATTTCTCATTCTTTATCCAGATGAATACTTAAATGAATTTTCTGTAAGTCTGCCTTATTTATTCTAATCTCTTAAAATATAAAGTTAAAAGATAACCAATACTGGCAATAGTGTGTGCAAGAATAAAATGATTTGATTAATTAGTATTTAAAATATTATTTGTTTTAATCATTACGTATTTCTGTGTATAATGAATGCTTCCATATTGTACACACCTATAGCACCTCCCAACTCAAGACGTGAAATACCAGGTCCAGGAAGGGTTTTGAAACCAAGTTGAATTTCCCCCTTTTTCAAAGAGAACACTTGGAGAACGCCATCTTGATCAGCAACAGCCACCTTTAAAAAAACAAACTTTTCAGTTTGATTTTGTAACTAAAACTTATTTTATATGCGCACAGAACAAGCAAAATCACCAAAAGAAAAAGCAAAATATGAAGATATTACAAGGCCAAATAAATTAGACCCAATGGCCAGCATAATGGAGCTCTACCATTTGCTTTCTTGCATCTCAATGTAATGGTTTAAATTATTGCCCCCTATAGCAGAAGTTCCTAAAAAAACACACACACACAAACTAGGGATGTGAAAAAAGTATAATACTTTACTAATATCGATATTTTTCCTTTCAAAACTAGTATTGTTGTACTCTATACTTTTTTCCAATACTTTTACTAATATTAGTATTCACACTCCGGTATCAGATCAATATCAAAAGAAACAACTTTTTGTTAATTTCACTCATGCTGGGAGTCTGGGACTAAATGTTTACTAGAGTGGACTGTGGAGTAAAAGGAAGAACAAATTACACTGCAATTTGCGACCAGTCTACTACCCCTTCCTTTATCGATGAGCACGCTCATCAAAAACTAAACAAAATAATCTTTTGTACAATGAACTCAGTCACCTCAAAGGTGTCCCAAGCAGTCGAAGCAGAAAAGGTCGTTCATTCTTATATTGTTTGACAATTGTTAATAATCTATCTTCATTGAGTATATAAACAAAGAGTGTAGTTAATAAATGGCACCTCCCAGAAGTGAATTATGGAAGTTTTTTTTAAGAAGTTGGATAGCGAAAAAGTATCTTGTAAAATTTGTTTTAAAGGATTAAAAACCATTGTAATTTTCAGTGTTTAACTAAATATTGAAATACAATTATGATGTAAAAGTTGAAATTATTATTACTAGATAAAAAAAACCTTTTTTTCAGATTAAAATTTTGATACTGATACTTACTGTTATTGATACTATTCTTTCAATACTTGTACAGTATTGATATTTTTCTTCCGATAATTATAATGAGTAGAGTATCGATACTTTTCTTTCAATACCACATACCTAATACAAACAGCAGATATATATAAGCTCTGGGATGAATGTCTTGTCAATGATAATAATGCTACACCTTTTAATTGTACTGTCGTTTTGTAATTTTTCCTTTTTTCGCTTGCCTGTATGGCTTTCATGATAAATACTTATATTGTAATTGAAGCACAATCATGAGTCAATTTAGAGACTAAAAAAAAAAAGCTTTTGTCACTAACATTGACTAATTAATGTTTTGGGTGTTATTATCATTATATGTATTTACAGTCATACTATCTGTACATATGATTCGACATATGAATATACAAAAATATTTGTGCCTACCATCCTGTGGCAATCATATTATATTTAAAACTCCCCCAACTAGTTACAGTATTATTTATTTTGAATCGGCAAGCTGTAAAAACTGAAAGAGGTTTTTTTAGCGTGCACCCCCTGGGTTTTTCTGTTAGACATTTCTGGTCTTCTACTGGCAGTGGCAGATAAGTAACCAACCTCTGATGTTGGATCACTGTGTAGATGTGGTTACTTCGGCCTGATGTGATGATAATGATAGTGATTATGTGGTGCCAGTAGAAATCTGAAACCTAACTTAAGACTAACTGACCAGACCATAGCAATCATAAGAATAATTCCCCTTTGAAAAAAATATCTATAGTAGCACCAGGAAACGAAACCAAAATCTTTTGATTAGGTATGTGAAAAAAGTATTGATACTTTACTAATATCAATATTTTCCTTTTGATACTAGTATTTTTGTCAACTAAAAGATGCCCCAAGCAGCCGAAGCAGAAAAGTTTATGTGTGTTGTTTAAACTGATGAAGCAGGGGAGGGCGACCATTCTTCTATTCTTTGTCAATAGTTAATAATCTATCTTGCTATAGTATACAAATGAGGAATGTAGTTAAAAAAAATGGCTCCTCCCAGAAGTGAATTATGGAAGTTTATTAAACGTTGGATAGTGAAAAAGCATTTTGCAAAATTTGTTTTAGATTATTAAAAACTATGATTATTTTCAGTGTTTAGATAAATATGAAAATATAATTATGATGCTAGATTTGAAATTATTATTACTAGAGAAGAGAAAATTAAAATTTCAATACCAATACTGTTATCGATACTTTTCTTTCAATACTAGTACAGTATCGATATTTTTTTCCATGATACTTTTCATTATTACAGTATTGATACCATATCCCTACTCTAAATTAGTAGCCAGGATTGCTGAACACTAAACCAAGAGGCCAGCCGCTTAAAGAGGTAATTTCAAATAGATAAGATACCTTTTGATTAAGCTTTGAGCCTTGATTTGGAAGGAGTTTCATTGTTTGCGGGGATGTGAGTCCCACAATAGTGTAATCCACGCGTGATAGCTCCAGCTGCATGTTGTAGGCTATCTATTTCTAAAACAATAATATACCAGATAAAATATATTTTGTAATCCAGTTTATTTATCACAGAGGTATTAAAAATTATGAGAAATTGAAAGTGAGAAGGGTGTATGTTCTTTTTAATTTGTTATTTGCAACATGTTAATAAACCTGTATTTGAGATGACCAGAAGCCTAGCCAGTAAAATAGTTTTATTAGCATGGCTTAAGGTTGCAACAAAAGTTAGGTAGCATGACACATATTTTAAATAGTCATAGCAAATTCTTCTTTAAAATAATGACAGTAGTAATCAACAACATGGCTGTACTCCCACCAAGTAACTGAATTTCAGATGAGCCAACAATGGGTTTGAAGTAAAATAATCTAATGAAAAAAAAAAGTGTGTTCTACTGTTAATTATTTATCTCACTGTATTTTGGACACCTAGTCTACTGTAAAATGAAAACAATTATAAAATAAAAGGTTTGTTTGCAAAATGGGGGTGGGCAGGGTAAGGAGGATGTTTGGACTAGAAATAATAATAATCTTTTTATACATAAAAGTGAACTGACTGACTGACTGATTAACTGACTGACTGACTCACTCACTGACTGACTCACTGACTGACTCACTACACTGACTCACTGACTGACTCACTCATTGACTGACTGATTCACTCACTCATCACTAATTCTCACACTTCCCAAGAAGCTAGAGGGCTTCAATTTGGCACAGGTGTTCCTTATAAGTTATTTAGGAAAAGTAAATATGTTTCATTCTTATGTTTTGTGATTAAGGGGTGAAATCGGGATAACTACACTAGTCAACAATATTGCTTTATAAACTCTTTTTAAGCGTTTAGAGGGTAATAATCCGATAAGTTTGTTCTAATAATGCCTTCGAATACATAAAAGTGAACTGACTGACTGACTGATTAACTGACTGACTGACTCACTCACTGACTGACTCACTGACTGACTCACTGACTGACTGACTGACTGACTGACTGATTCACTGACTGACTGACTCACTGACTGACTGACTGACTGACTCACTCACTCATTGACTGACTGATTCACTCACTCACCACTAATTCTCACACTTCCCAAGAAGCTAGAGGGCTGAAATTTGGCACAGATGTTCCTTATAAGTTAATCAGGAAAAGTAAAGATGTTTCATTCCAATGATTTGTGATTAAGGGGGTGAAATCGGGATAACTACACTAGTCAACAATATTGCTTTATAAACTCCTTTTAAGCGTTTAGAGGATAATAATCCGATAGGTTTGTTCTAATAATGCCTTCGAAAAAATATAGCAGTTATTTTTAAGGGGTAGAAAAAAATTAATACAGGGAATTGATTAAAATATGTAATTAAGTTTTAATATGCAACTCCAAGAGATGGTCTGTAGTTTATATTTTGCTGAATTTTGTGTTGTTTGTAGTGTCTGTGTGAGTGAGAGGGCCCGGCCCGGGGCGATGTGTGGTGTTGGGAAGTGGTGGGAGTGAGGGGACCTGTCCAACCGCACTCAGCTGAGAACGCCCCAGGCAGTAGGCAAAGGGGCTTGCCAAAAATAAAACTCCTCATGAGAAACGATACATGGTCACCTCCTCGCGGTGTTTCTCGGGTAGCGCTAAGAACCATGCCATTAAGCTTCAAACAAAAATTCCTTATTTTCATCCAAAAATAAATAATAACACAATACCCCCATGCAAAGAACGAGGATTCAGCTAGTATAGACAAAAAAGGCAATATTTAAAGTGAAATATCTATTTTAGGTGCATTCTAATGTTATCCTTTCATCTGCAGCTAGGTCTTCCAAATGGTCTCTTCCCATTGGGTTTGCCAGTCAATACTCTGAACAGGTTCTAGATTCTCTCATTAGTGTTGCATGTCCTGCCCAATGTAATCTACGAGACTTGATAATCCTGTGATGTGATGAGTATAGGGTATGTGACTAAACATTATGTACTGGTAGGTATAACTCCTGCACTCCCCAGTAACCTCATTCCTTTTTGGAAAAAATATCTTCCTAAGCACCTTGTTTTAACATCCTTAATTTGTTTTCGTCATGTAAGGTAAGAGACCACGTTTCAAACGGTCCAAAGAGAACAGAAGATAAAACTATTGTCAACAACTCAGTGACCTAGTAATAGAATGCCTTTCCCGACTGTATTCTTTTCTAGTGTATAATCTAATTGCTAGATAAAATTGTTTCTAAATATTTAAACTCATTAACCCTCTTAAATTATATAATCCTATGTTGTTCGCAGTAAATGAGTGGCATAGCCTAAGTAAACGAGTGGAATAGCTTAACTTAATAGGATATGAAGTGATGATATGGAATAGGCCTATATAGGCCTACAGTTTACACACCACCAAGGCTCATTGCACGTGGAGAAGCAAATAAAACAAAAGCGTATGACCCTAACTAGTAGTAAGACGTGGTGCTAAAAATTATATAAATAAATTAAAGTAGAGATTTAGCCTACCAGCAGTTAAAATATTATAATGATTGCCTGTGTGTTAGTGTATCAATCCTGACCAGTGGTGAGCCCATAATTATTTTTTTGGAAGAGGGCTTAAGTAAAATGTAATAAAACAATTATTTTTAAACATACTTTTTCAATTTGAAATTTAAGTCGAACATTTAATATGTATTTAGATAAACCTGAATACTAAATGGTAAGCTCTTTAGAGGTACGGATTGTTTGTCCCGCAATTAGCACCAATTAAGATGATACGGTTTAATAATGGTATTTATAGCCCTGTGATCGAGCGCCAATTAAAATTGTTACAATTTACTTAGCTGATATCCAAAACAATATCATTACAGCTCGAATCTAATTTGTTTTTCTGGTGGAGTTCAAATCTTGTCTAGATAGGCTTATAATGTGGATGTTTTTTTTCTAAAGGGTTTTTAAATATCCCCAACTCAAATGTGGGTGTATTTCCTCTAAATGTTTCTTCATTATCAAAAAATAAAATAAATGTTTATATGTATAACAATAAAGTGTAATGAAAAATGCTTTTTTTTTTT
>CABFWB010000225.1:0-14090 GCA_902151455.1 Timema bartmani
TGGTCCTCCTATCCACCCCTCGATCCCCCTATATAATCCTTAGTTCCCCACATCCAGTAATTTGTCCCCCACTATCCAAACCTTGATGTCCCTATCCATCTCCAGCGAGATATGATGCACTGACATCTACTATCTACCGAGTCAGCGAAGCTGGGTCGTAATAAGGGCCTGTTTCAAGCACCCTGGGTCGTAATAAGGGCCTGTTTCAAGCGCCCTGGGTCGTAATAAGGGCCTGTTTCAAGCGCCCTGGGTCGTAATAAGGGCCTGTTTCAAGCGCCCTGGCTCCAGGGCTCACCCTGCAGACTCAAACAACGAGAAACTCCGGCCTTGACCTCTAAATGAGGAGAAGAAGATGATATCGTGTATTTGTCTTTACTTTTACTTTGTAAATAGATTCATATCCATATTACATCTGTACTCATCTAAGAGTTTATTAGAGTAGACTATCGAATTCATTATTTGTTTGTATAAAATACCAGTGTTAATCTCATATATATTTATTCTTTTTTTTTACAGTAGATGATAAATTAATATTTCAAGATATTTAAATGACTTTTCGAGCTTAAGAGGATGTTAGCATCCTAGACCAGCAAGTCCTCTCCTTCAGCGAGGAAAGTCCTGCTTTCTTTTTGCAATTTTTCACTTTGATTGACCCACTTACTTCATTTGTGGGTTAAAAATAAAAGTGCTTTATTAACAATTAAGAACAATTCATATCATAGATATAATCGGAGGTATTGCAGAGTTTCAATTCTTAGTCTAAAATAATATAGTTAGAGAGTCAACCACAGACTCGTTGCTTGGGTTGCGCCTTAACAGACTTGCTATCCATTTCCTTTTTCCTCCAGGGCTGTGCCTTCACGGCCCCACTCCCCAAACCCTCCTTCCCCAAGGGTGGCACCCTCACGGGCTTACCCCTCTAACATCCGCTAAGGTTGCGCCTGCATTGGCCATCTCCCCCGGCAATGGTATGATGAACTAATCTAGCACAAACGCAACCCGACTTCCCTGAGATGACAAATTCTCGTCACAAAGGACACCAAGGAGGTAAAAATAAGCAGTACGCCTGTAAGACAGACTTTCACACAGGACACGTCTCTAAGGACGACAGCTCTCAGTTTCTTACCCGACGCAAAGCTTCGCATACCCTACACCAGCCTACGCCTTAGAAAATGTTGGTCTCTCAAGGAAAGTAGCTCATCCTTCCTCCATATCTAACAGATTTATAGATCCCAAACATCCATCCACATATTATAAACTACCGATATTATGAACTATTGACACCTAGAATCTCATTGTAATTAAAACACTGTTCTTTTCACCCACCTCCATTAATCTCCTACTCTCCTAATTTATGAGACACATTTTCTTAGCACCTTGCCTCAATCTTAGAGTGCAACTCTTTAATAATCGACTAACCCCCCCTTCTTGGATCTTGACGACACTGAAAACTCTCTAGTCTCCTTTAAAAAAATTGACTACTCTTCACCAGAAAAATCCCTCCAATCCCGCCACATGGGAGATCAACCACCAACATACCATTCGTGTAATCCTGATTTTCCTATCCACGTCTGCACTGGTTAGATTTGTTTAAGAAATTTAATGTTATTGATTATTTATGTTTTTATTTTAATTAATGTTATTATTGTATAATTATGAAATATTGGTCCTTTTTAAAAAATTAATTAATGTTTTATTCTTGCTTATTGAATTTATTTAACGAATATTTGATATGTTAATTTCTGTGCAATATTAGGTTATTTTATAAATTGATTATTTTTTTTGCAGTATTTGATTTTATATATCAAGGTTACTTGGACTTAGTAATATATTTAGTATGGGTCAAGATTGCGCCAGCTACCGTAAAATATTTAGCCTCCTTATCTACATATAAACCCAAACAACCCTCGCTATAACTATTATTAAATATTTATGAATAATAAATACATAGAAGATCTCTTTTTCCAGTTTCTAATTTAAACTTTGATCAGGGTCAACCACAAGAATGACTCTCCTTAAAGTGTACGACGAACAATGCGGCAGTAACCAAGTAATAACCAGCCGATGTCAAGAGATTGTCGGTCAAGTTTACAAGTTGTTAACCCTGAACTGCTCTTCTGCTGCGGTCGTTTATATTTGTGGCGTGATGAGCCGGCGAGGTCGGTCAGGAAGCACCGTAGGGGAGGAGGGGGATCTCTGTCTCGCTCGGACAGAAACAAACACACTCCATCAAGATTAAAGAGGTTTTTAATTCAATGACAAACGCGTGAGCTTTGCATACTTCTTGTCAAGGAGGTCCGGACGCGATATTTGTTAATAGAGCCGTCCGAACTGGTGGGTACGATGTCAAAGGCGTCAACCTCATTTGGTCCGATTTGAGATTGATGGTGTTGTTCGTATTCTAATCTTGGTATGGTGTGGTGAGGTGTTTATTCTAACAAAGTTCCCACTCATACTTACTCCATGCAAATGTGGGTGTATTTCCTCTAAATATTCTACCATCCGTATCCCCACCCCATTAGTGTAATTACATGCGGATATCGGGGATGGGTAGTAAGACATGGTGCACGGTAAATGAAGGAGGACCCCACATCTTAAGACCCGTCCATGTTATTAGTATCTAACCACACTAATTGGGTAGTTTGAGAAGGTAGATCTTTAGATAAAATGCACCTGCATTTGTATGAAGGACAACACCATTTCAGAAAGCCTAAGTACACTCTTCCTCCCCATTACTGACAAGATATATTAGACAAGACTGACGCCTTTGTCAACGTGTCCACTGGTGTGGGCTACACTACCATTCAACGAATAAAATCATAAGCTGATACCCACCTCGGTGGCGTAGTTGGCTAACGCGTTAGTTTCGTGTTGAGCTTGATTGTCGAGGAAGGGAAAATCGAGGTTCGAATCTCGGTCGGGTGAACTTTTTTCCTAGATGGTTTTCCACTCTCCCTCTACGCAAATGCGGGTTCACTTCCTCAAAATTCAACCTTCCCAGTTCCTAATCCATTAGAGTAATTAGTATTTAAGCGTACAGCCCGAACGTGTAGTAAGACGCGCTGCTAAATATAATAAAACATACAATGATTTTTATTTTATTACCTTAGTTTCACTAGGCGGAACATTTTAAAATAGTAATTCCATCGACGGATACAATGTAACTTTGTACGTCCTATTTATTTCTCTCGTAATAACGATTTAGAAGAGGGACTCTGTGACGCCGATGACGGAAAACTCGTCTGGGAATTAAATAGTTTATTTGTCGAGGCAGAGATTTCGCTAACGGGCAAAAAATAAACTCAGAGCTCGAATGTCAACATTAATTTAATTTCAAATTAGATTTTATTTATTTATAGAAATGGTTGTATTGCAGATATCGATTAATTTTTTTTAACAAACAAAAAAGGCGCTGATGATGACCATTATTGTTGATTTATTGTCATTTATAAGGTGTTCAACCTACTTCCAAAAGTCTTGAGTTGATTCCCGGTGAGATCAGAGATTTAGGGTGGTAGAATTATATAAACTATTTGTTTCCCGATTCCATTTTTCTCTTTTTTTTTGTACAGAAGTTGCATTGGATGAATGATAGATATATTTAGGTCACATGTAGAAATCACAGATATCCAAAACTTTAACTTTTTTCCGTGATATAGAAGTTTCATTTTAATGGTTTGGATACAGATCTAGGTTGGAAAAAGTAACTTTAAATCATCTAACACATATCTTTCCTAAATAATATTGATTCTAATGGACGAAAGGTAGGAAAATGCTATGTAAAGCGAATAGAAGGTAGCGCCAGATGGAGAAAGACATCTGATTGGCTGAGCATGTTACGTCACTCAGCACACATGTAAATGCGATACATACACAAAGTTATATAGAAGAAAAGTTTAGTTGTTAAAAATCAGGTAACAATTTGAAACTTAAAATAGTAACCAAACTTTTAAAATCCACACTAATGTCCAATTAACATCATTACTCTAGTTATTAAAAAAGTATATGTGGCTATCTTCGTATTAAAATATAACTGTTGTGTACTGGGTGACGTAAGAAATGACATAATCAAATTCCTCAAAGTGGTGCTACCTTTATATTCTCTTTACGTTGGGGAAAAGTATATATTATAAACAATCACAAAAACTTCTTTTGTTCATGCCATTGAAGTTACAATGGTTCGATAAAAGAAAGACTTAGGTTCAATGTCATGCTAAAATGTATGGGGAAACAAGGGATTCGTAGTTCACAAAGTGAAATATAAGAGTTGGTTGCACAAATATCATATTGATTCTTCAATCACGGGATTTCAATCAGCTTGATCCTAAATCAATAGAAGTTTGGGTTAAAACAAAATTAATTGGGGATCAAAATTTCCAATCACCTGACCATATAATCAAGTAAAACAAACATGGCAACAGTCTAAATGGCACTGAATTAAGACAATCTGATTGTGAAATGACCTAAAGGTATACATAAGGCTGGCTATGATATATATACTTTATTTCTCTGGTAGCCTAAGCTACCTGATATCTATATATCCATTTCAATAAGTTGCAATGTGTGGCACGTTCCTCAAGAAAAATGTTTCAAACAATTTTGTAGTGATATATTACGCCTATTCACAATCAAATGTACTAACTCTAAGCCTTACCTCAAATGTTATTTCTCTGTGATTAAAAAGAGATAATTTCTTTCTGTAGCTGCTTTGGATCCAAACAATTCTCTATAACTTCATTGTATTGTTGAAAAACTTCATCTGAAGATTCCATTCATACATATTTTTAAATATTTTGTTAAAGTTTTCTGGTTGTAATAATTTATCTACCATTGCTAGTATATGGTTGATGGTAGAGTTGGCTGATCAAATATATAACGTATTGTCCATAACTTATTTTTTTTAGCACCGCATCGTAATACACGTTTGGGTTACATACCTATGTACTAATTACACTAATGGGTTAAAGATTAGGAAGGATTAATTGAGAGTAAATGCAACCACATTTGCGTGGAAGGAAAGTGGGAAAACATTTAAGAAAACCACCCTCAGTGCACTCAACCGGGTTCAAACCCCGATCTCCCCATCTTCGACAGTCTAGTCTAACTCTAGAGAAGCGCGTTAGAGTCCATAGCTAATTTAATTTTTAAACCCTGTACTGAGAGCATTGTATTTAGTAGGAACAATCTTCAACTTCAATTCAAGTATTCCAATTAATATTTAAACCAACGGGTGACTACTTTGAAATAGTTTCTAGTACAATCAGCTTGTTAAATCGACGTCTGGAACCATAAAACGCATATATTTTAAGCGCAAGCAATTTGAGATTGAAAAAAAAAAAGAATCTTTCAGATCAGGGGAAACTGATTTTTCGCGTGACTAGACCTATTAGAGAAATATTGGAAGACGCATTATTCTCAACCAACAAAAAAGACCTTAACTCAGGGTTTTCACTACAAGATCTATTACAAAAAAAATCTTAAGAGAAATCTTACTTATTGGGTGTCCATTTTCGTGTTAATGGTACATTCTCCACAAGTCCCGTTAACGATCCTATATAAGAGAGGCCTGGGCAAACATTTGACTGAACAGCCACACAGAAAACTGAAATTAAAGGGACTTGCCACAGTGTATTATTATTATTATTATTATTATTAGCACCGCGTCTTACCACCCGTTTGGGTTATACGCACTTATGCTAATGTGTAATGGTAGGGTGAATGATTGTGAGATGAAATGGAGGACCTACAGTTTAACGTGGAATCCGAACCACGGTGGAGGCCTGGCATTCCACACATTCAACAAGTTGTGATTGCCGCAGTGTAAAAGTGGGATAAGGTCATCAATTTGGTCTTGTCCGATGTGATGGTGACAAGGAGGGCTGAGTTCGAGTCCTGGTAGGATGTACTAAGCGTTTGAAAAAAAAAATGTTTTCCATTCACCCGTCAAGTAAATTCAGGTGCAAATACGTGGATAGCCCGAGTGAGTAGTAAGACATGGTGAACCCATGAACAATTAGAAAATGTAAGCGAGAACGGTCAAAGATAAATTACTTTTATTAAAAAATTTTACTAAAAATTATTGTTTTTATTAGATGAGCAGAATGGTTTCAAACCTCACATGCATTTATAAATGTTTGGTTAAAGTATGTTGGTTATAATTTATCCACCATTGCTAGTATAGTTCGCTGGTCACACTAAACGGGTGTCGGTCCGCGGGTCGTAGTTTGCAGAGGCCTTATCTAAAGTGTGGGGGATGAGAGGGGTAGCCTATAAGATATTCACATGTACTATTGGGAGAAAAGATGTGAAAGTCATATGTGGGAAACTATCACCCTCTACCCTGTAATGCGGCTAAAATTCGAGACCAGGCCTTCCAGTCGAAGGCGAAAGTGTGATGATCTAGGATGTTAGTTTGTGACATGTGATAGACTTGTATCTGTTTTGGACAAAATCGTTAAGACCTTTGTGAAAAGTCTATAAATTTAAAGTCAGTCATAGTTGAGCTACAATAAATTTTGGATTTTAGATTTCTCATCAAGGTATGACCGACCATGTAACATCTAACTATCAAATTTGAACGAAATTCTATAAACTGTTTAGGCTGTAGCCTCAGGTATGCAAACACACATACATATACATACATGCACACGCACACGCACACACATATATACATTACATACATACATACACAGACAGGCAAGCAGAGGGACAAACATAATTTTAAAACCCTCTTAAGTTTTCGGACATCAAATATGTAGAGAGCCATCATAATCTCGATGTAAAAAAATATGCTCACGATCGCAATAATTTATCTATATGAAAAGTAGAATAATAATACATAGCACCACGTCTTACTACCCGTTTGAATTATACGCCTAAGTACCACTTATGCTAGTGGGTTAGGAACTGGGAAGGCTGAATATAGAGGAAGTGAACCCTCATTTGCGTGGAGAGAGAGTTGAAAACCATTTAGGAAAAACCAACCTCAGTTCACCCGAGCAAGATTCAAACCTTGATCTCCCCGTCCTCGGCAGTCCAGCTCAACACGAAGCTAGTGCGTTAGCAAACTACGCAACTGAGGCGGGTAATGAAAAGTAGAAAACCCTTACTATTCATGATAGGTTTGCAATGGACTACAGATCTAAGTGATCAGTACTTTTTTGCTGATTTATTATAACTAATCGTAGAGTGATTCAAATATGTATGAGAAATCATGGTATTTAATGTGCATTAAAAAAAGTGATTTATAGGCCTATCATCACACGACTTCTAAACAAAGCCTGACCTGGCCACCCAACACTAAAAACCCCACTCTAGAGTTAACTACAATTACGTGTAATAAGAGGAATTTATTACGTACTTCTTATATACCTTAACAGGGATCAAATTACGTTCTCAAAGACCTGCAGGTGGATCTACCTCACCCCTCGACCATCCGGGTGGACCAACGAGAAATTAGAACTAGCCGTAAGCTTACATTGCAAAGCATCGCGGGTAATGTTAAACACAGACCAATGACTTCCTTTGAGAATGTAAGTGAATGGACATCCGTATTTTATCGCCGCTAAAATAAATAGCCAAGGGTTCCTCCCCATTCATTTAAAAAGAAGACACATACATAATGAGACTCGCCGCACAAAAACCGAACATCAGACATTAAGTCTACAGATTTAGAGGAAATAAAACCATCTCAAGTCAAACTCACTATTAAAAAAAAAGAAAGTCTTAAAAACTTCCCCCACAAGTTGTTTCTTTGTGTAAGATGGAAACGCGCCAAAAAACCAGAACAGCAGAAATACTCGCTGTCACTTGTTTAGTTCCAAAACGTCTCCATTTTCTCTGGATGAAGGGGGGGCGGACTGAAGAAATAAAATAAAGCTATCCTCTTGTACAAGACATGCTGACGGAAATAAATACGGAAGGACTTCCCGTCGTGGCTTCAATGGTTTAGGAACGCTGACGAAAGCCTATGTCTTTTTAAGCTATCTTTTTAGATGAAGGATTTTTTTTATTAATGTTGTTATTTAACTTGCACTTTCCAAACCAACTTTTTGTGTCAGTATTTAGTACACAACTTTAGATTTAATTTAACTGGAAAGGTCAAAAAATGCTACATCGATGATACTTTTTTTTCGGCCATTCCAGGAGTTGTGTGTGTTCGCCACGTATTAATACACATCCGGGCTATTTGCATAATTACACTAGTGAACTAACGCGATGAAGATGGAATCTAGAGGAGATGCACCCGTATTTGAGTGCAGAGGGAGTGGAAAACTATTTAGAAGAAACTACTACCGCAAGTATACTTGGTCGTGATTCGAACCTTGACCTCCCTGCCACAAAAAAAAAACTATACCAGACGAGTTTGCACGTATTAGCCCATGTACCCACTGATACGGGTGTGGTTGGAATTGAACTTGGAGTCCATAGATAGTAAAACTAAAAAGAGGACCGTATATAACGCTTACACCTTAGCCGTACTTGAATCTCTTAGAGAATATAAATAATGTCTGTAGAGTCGCAAACATTGCTAAAGAAAAATCATCATATTTAGCTGTTAGTTGTAAAAATTTATACAATTTGTAAGAAGTGAAAGCTGGAGAACACAAAACATGGCGTATATAGACAGTGAAGTAGTTTTAGTAGCTTCCTTAACTATTATTATTATTATTTAGCACCGCGTCTTACTACCCGTTCGGGTTATACGATTAAGTACTAATTACGCTTATGAATTAGGAATTGGGAAGGTTGAATTTAGAGGAAGTGAACCCACATTTGCGTGGAGGGAGAGTGGAAAACTATTTAGGAAAAACCACCTCCAGTTCACCCGACCGAGATTCGAACCTCAATCTCCCCGTCCTCGGCAGTAGAGCTCAACACGACTAGCGCGTTAGCCAACTACGCCACCGAGGCGGGTCTTCCTTAACTGATAAAAAAAGTTTTCTCAATTTGTGGTTATAGATTAGAAGTAGATTGCATGCTATTATTATCTTTATATTGATTAGGCCTACAGCCAAAAATATTATACTGAAAATATTTGTTTGAACAATTCCAAGGTGCTAATTCAATACTCAATACCATCTTTGAAAAAAGAATGGTAAACATAAGGGTAAAACGTGTTTGTTAAAAAAAAAATTAAATTCACAGACAATTTTGAGAATAAGGGATTTAGAGACGCGCTTTCACATTTTTAACTTCAAAAGCCACCATGAAGGCGCAAAGGGTGTCAATAAATGCCCTGGGATTAAGAAAAATTATCAGTAGTGAAATAAAATCTGCAATAAAATATTGTCTCGCAACTCTATGTACAGTATATATTTATATATATACATACTGTATATATTTATAAATATATACTGTACATAGATAATTTCGCAAAACTATAATAATTTTTTGTAACTACACTTATTTAGAATAAAAGTTAAAAATATATGGTCACAACACAAAATTACAAGATATTTTACTAATTATAACGGTATTTTATTGTTAATTAAGGGCTAGAAAGTTGTCTTGCTTTAGAGCTGTTATAATTGAAAGGGAATATCCTCACACACTGGAATTTCTCAAGAGAAAGAAAGTTCTAAAACTTCAAAACCACTAAAACAATTCTCAATTATCTTAAAATGTTCTGATGAATAATCTTGTTAAAATAACATCTTTTTTTGTGGACGATTATTTCTAATCATTTTCTTCGATCTAACAACTTCGACCTAACAACTTCGACCAATCACGTGAAATGTCGTAGACTTGTGACATTTTTGTTACTTTTTTAATATCAAAACCTAGAATGTAGGGTTTTTAATTATATAGCGATATGTTGATATCCTTCCCCTCCATTTTGGCGTGAACCATATTTTGATTAACAAACCCCCTCTTAAATATGGTGGGATTTCCGGGTGTCCACAACGGGTCTCAGCGCCTTAATAGGCTGCTTTCTTAGTAAATTATTTGGGTATAAACTTTGGGGTAGTTAGAACTTTACCTAATTTTTTTCAGAATACCAAAAAACTATTTTAGAAAATACATTTTAGCTGTCACTTTCAATAAATTAGCTGACGTTGACGTTAGTTCAAATTAAGATCTAATGACATGTAAGGTTCGAGCATCCTTAAAAATTATCGTGTTCAAATACGTCTGGAATGAACTTATTAATTAGAAGGTTGTGGGGATTGAACTCAGGTTCCTCAAGCCTCCATTCATAAACAGTAGGCCCTACAAACATGCTAGAAGAAGAGAGAAGAGGATATTGGTGGAGGAGATCCTTAGACGCAGTATCAGGAGAACAGGAGGAAGGTTTATTGAACGTCCGAACAGGGCCCCCACACGATGGTCGAGAGTGCGGCTATAACCATTAATCTTATTCTACTTGTAATTAAATAACGGGCTGGGTTAAAGGAAAGTCGGTATGGGAGGGTTTAGGGAATGGTCAGCGGTTAGCGCCATTTGGTCTCGTGGGATGAAGGGTACTCACCCCCCCCCCCCNCCCCCCCCCCCCCTACTCACCAATCTCCTAGCCTTCCATCCTCCTTCAAATATATATACAAGTACCGAATAATTCATCGAGAGAAAAACAGCATAAATCGATATTATAGGCCATTCTGTTTAAAACATTATTTCTATCCACCCTATTAATGAGGTATTGTAAAATAAGGACTTAAATAGCACTGAAACGTGTGTTAGGGTTTAATTAATAACTAATTATTGTACAATTATTGTAATATCGATATTTCCCTCCACCCTTTCATAGAGATTTCATCACCTTGGCGCTCTTTGTTGTAGGGACGCAGCCAAGAAGTTGTTGTTTAAGTGCACGCTTTTTAAAACAAAGGTTATTTAAAAGCTTAATTTATAGGCCAGGGGTGAGGAAGTTAGTTTGAAGAAAGCCTCAAGCCTCAGTGTCGATGTGGGGTGAAAAAAACCAGTGTGATATATCGACGATGGAACTCCCACACCCCCAACTGTAGTTCAGGACACTACCCCAGTTACAAGCAGTACTGCGAGCTCCTTAGACTTGAACCTAATCCTATTACAAGGAGAGGAAAAAAATCGCTTGAGATTCGACTATATTAAAAAAAATTATTTGGGATAAATGAACTGTAAAATTAAACTATTACGTAACACTATTTTATTTTACTGATGAGTATCGTCCATTGAAAGGTACGTGGGCTTTCTTTTAATCAAATATTGTTTATTTTACTAAGTTAAATATCAAGGTTATTAACTTCTTAGACTAAGGGCTGGGGATGAGAAAAGTAATTTAGAGGACGTGCACCCGCATTAGCAGGGGATGGGATAGCACCAATGATATGGTAAATCACATGTGGAGAACCACCTATCAGTGCACCCAGCCGAGATTCAAACCCTCTAACTCCCTCATTACCAGAACTTTAGTATATTGTGAGACTTACGCCTTAGATCAGGTGACCACTGATGTGGTCCTCTAAACTTTGAAAATATAATAAAATTATAGTTTAATACGCGACCGTTTCCCAAATATGTATTTACCAGTGATTCACATCTTAATTGCCGTCCGGGATGTATGGACAAGATAGATCCGTATTTTAGTGTAGTGAGAGTTGGAAACGATTTAATAAAACACAATCTCAATAAGCCCAGTTGATTACCATAAGGCTATATTTAATTAAAATATACTTTTTAAAGAAATTAAGTGGAAAATGAAGATTTACTATTGAGTGAATTATTGTAAAGTATACTACATGCAACGCAAATGGTCATCTTGGGCCATACAAGGCATTCTGTGTCAGTTGCAGCCAACTACTCTCTTGACATGTGATGTCACTAATCATATAGCATACTTATTTGTATTAGGTATTCTGTCTTACGACATGTCAATTTCTCTTGTCAGTGAACTTAGACCGCCATTTCACCCTGTTCTTTGCCTCCTCCTTCAGCTCCCGGAATGTTCTTCTTACCTTCAGGGAAGCCTCCTTCTTCCTTAGCTCCTCTTTCCCTCAACCTTGTTTTGATGACATCGTGCAGAAGACAGTTATTCTTAATAATGTGTCCAATCCAGTTTGCTTTGCACCGAGGAATCACATCCAAGATGGTCCTATTCTCATCCATTCTTCTTAGGATTTCGTTTGTCACCCTGCCTGTCCACCTCATCTTCACATATACTTCAGCACTGGCATAATAAACGTGTTAATTTAATAAATATATTTGTAACTCATCTCAGTTCTCTAGGAGGCGACATAATCTTTCACTTAAATAATATATTTTCAGCTTAAAGGTAACTCAGTGTTGCCAGGACCCATAAAAATATAACCTAATGCCTCTAAGTCACACTTAGCCCGTAACCGCTGTATCACTGCAAAATACCTAGGAAAATGAATAGGATAAGTGTGTGTATGTCGATGTTAACCACAGATGTACGGAGATCTATACCATTCGTGTTTGTAAAACAATACTGGTTATTGATCAGCATCACATTGTGTTGTCCCTGTTGTTTAGTGACAGAGGCGAGGTGGACTGCTTTGTTGGTTGCGTAAAGACCCCGAGAAACTCCAAGGGATACTTAAAATAGCTGTTATTATCAGGCGGGGACTAGCCATTTCTGTGTGCTTGGACAAACATTAGTTCAATTAAAGTTGACAGGGGGAATTCACGATGGCCAATGAGAGGGGGCGCGCTTCCTCACGGCTGATGACGAGAGGGGCCTACTTCACGGTGACCGACGAGAATAGCCCGCTTCACGATAGTTGATGAAGAGATACTCACTTCATGACGGCTCAAAAGTCACCTAAATGTTAATTTTCTTAAGTATTTTTCATTTTACCAAAGCTATTAATGACTTAGGTACTCAAAGAGATGGAAATGAGGCAGTTAAGGAAGTATTCCCATGTTAGCGTGGTGAAACGACGGGAAACCAAACTAATATATCAAACGCTGAAAACCAGCCTGGATTTGTATATCAATCTACCCCATCAACGGTGACCTAGTACAATGCAATGCTAACGTCTTTTAAGACCACTCGACCACTGTGCGGGCTCACATTGGTTTAAATATTTGACAAAAGAAAAAAAGCGATTGGTACATCCTTCTTTGATTTGGTTCTTTTGGGGAGTGTAAGTTAAAGTCTGGTCATCGTAGGAATTGTTTTCTGAAAGGCCCTTTTCCCTACCAAAAAGCTATTATATAGTAGGATTTTGGTAGGAAAAAAGACTTTTCAGAGAGTAATTCCTACCGTGAATGGAGTATAAAGGTTCTGTCTGTAAGACCCGCATCGCTTAGCACGTGGAACAACGGCATCAGTCCTATCTAGTCTGGTTTTCTGGTGACGGAGATGTCAGGGTTCGAGTCCAGGCCATATATACCAAGGTGTTTTATTCCTAAACGTTTGCCACCTCCTCCCCCTTCTCAACACCAAGCAAATGTAGGCACATTTTCTTCTAAATTTTACCTTTTCTCATCTCTACCCCATGTATAAATAAGCTGATAGCCCTAAATATATGTATACAGTTATCAAAGTTATTTAATGTTATATTTGATAATAGTATTTAACGTTAGATTTGTGCAGATAATGGACCTTATGATGAACCAACCAACTTTTAATGTGACCATATTCTTCTTATTTTTATAAACCTCTAGGAAATATTACACTTGGGACTGTGATATTTGGAGATTAGCCACAATTTGAGGAAATCTGGCGTGTGAGGCTGATTACCACTTTCTTCGACATGGATCAATCCTCAAAAATCTGCGCATCAAATATGTGCAGTGTTTGACAGCACATACGAATGCTAACAGTGGTTTTTTTCACAAGAAATGGAACCAAACTCCTTGGAGGTCTAGGCCTACGGTCCCACATTAATTGTAAACCTTTATTAAAGTGACTTCGACACAAGATTTAAAGCTCAACATTCAAATAATGGTTGTAAATAAAAGGTTTCAAAATGTTGTTAAAAAATGTAATAACTATATATATTGAAATGTGACCCCCCCTCCCCCCAAAATTTTTAATTTTCAATATGGTCCCTTATGATCAAGTGAGCCAGCAGACACTCCCGATCTATATGAGCAATACACCAGATGTAAAATTATTTAGGGCCTTTGAAGAACCTTACCCCCAA
>CABFWB010000225.1:51056-132297 GCA_902151455.1 Timema bartmani
GACGCTGTCAAGAGTAACCAATCAGGTATTTCTCTTCAACAGGTGCAGTGAAAGCTAGCTTCCTATTGGATATAGGGAGCTGGCTTTTCTCGCTAGTTTGTTAAATACTGCGGAGTTATATTTTGAGAAAAGTAAACAAGTTTTTCTAGTGAAATCCTTTTACGGACTATTCTGCGAAAACGCGTGATTCTCCATGGATGAAGTAAAAAGATAATTTACATAAGATACTTTAAAGAAAAATACCTTCATCCATGACTTTTTAAATATATGAGAGCAGTCCAAAAATCAACTACATTATAAAGTGTATTAATAATAATAATAATAATAATAATAAAATTTTACATCAGGGCCATATCCAGAATTTTCTGGGGGAGGCATGGAAGCAAAAATTTATGAGAAATTGGTCACCCACGCATCCTTCCTACAACCAACCCACTGTCGTAAAATAATGTGACAGACCTGACTAAATTGTATGAAGTTATATTTATATGAAAGCTTATTCTAAAAATTAAATAAATAGACAAAAATGTATCGTAGTTGTTTTTTTTTCTTCACATTTATCAATCATGAAACACACTAATTATTTTTCAAAACGAAAATTTATGTATTACATAAAAATATATTTTTACCTGTGACACATCTATATACCTTTATCATCGCGAGTTCTTAGAAACTAACGCATTTAGCTTAGCTCATATTAACTCATATAGTATGGTTTTATAACGATGGGGAGGTAGGGTTTGAATCCTGGCCGAGTGCTGTGAGTGTTTTTTGATAAATAGTTTCACACTCTACTTCCACGTGATTGCTGTTATATTTCTTCTCAATTCTACCTTTCAAATCCATACCCCACCAAATAGTAATAAATACGTTTAGACCGGACAAATAAAAAGACGTGAACAAATATCTATATTATTATCGGGTATTAAGACTTGGTTTGGTGCTTATTTAATATGAAGTGCTACCTTCCCCATTAGTGTTAATATGTGAACAGCATAGACGGTTAATAAAAGAGAGCATGGTAAAATTAAAAGTGACAAGAGAGAATATTTAATCTAGTTAAAATCGGCGTTATTTACATTTACCTCAAATAAAATACCTTTTATTATTATTTCAAAGCTATCTTTAAAAATTAAATCTAAAGAGTCAAATAGCAAAATATAATGCGCTACATTGAAGTAGTCTAATAAAAGAAACACAATTTCAACATTTCGAAAAAAAATAAAACAATATTTCATAAAAAACTAAAATACAAAATGTGCAAAGGAAAAGTGTGTGCTTGCAATTTTTAAATTAAGTTAAAACAAAACCATATAATATAAGCCTTGACCCCCCCACCCCCCTTAATTTTCCGTATCATATGGCAGGTAATATAAACAAGTAACTTTATAAAAGCGTTAACATGAAGAAAAAAAACCTCGGGCGGTACTTAATAAAATCCAACGCGAGTGAACTAATTTAGTGGAGGAACAGAAAGCGGACACGCCATAGTTGTAGCTAACATGACGCCATGTTTACAGGCTGATTAAAACATCGACGAGAAAAAAAAGAGTGTAACGTAAACATGTATTTAAGTAAGGGATGTACTGACAAAATTATACGTAACGTGAGGAAAGTTGTTTGGCTAAGGTTGAAAATTAATAGCGTTAAAACCAGACATTTTACCAAAGTTAAATTTGAAATTAATTTGTTAGTTTAATTGTTAGTGATTAGCTAATGTTGAAATGAAATCTAACACTATAAGATTTCCTTTAAGGATTGAGTAATGTTGTTTTGGAGGTTTCCTATTGTTTACAAGTAGCTAACAACGGTATGTAAAAGTGTAATTTAAAAAGTAGTTTTATAATAAAATTAAATAAATTTTAAATCAAGTCACGTCAACAATATAAGTTAACAATAGATATAAAAATGTAAACGTAAATAATATGGATGCAATAGCTCTTTGTTACAATCGCATATAATTAAAGCAAGTAGAGTTGGCTAAGACAGGATTGTTATAATTATTTCCAGCCCAAAAAGCTCCACTTAAAAAAACTAAACAAAAAAACCTTTATTATATTTTGAATGCAAAGAAATTGTCTAATTAATTTTTGAAAGTAGTTAATCTATTTCCCTTTTAACATTTAAAATATGATTAATTACTTTACATTAAAATGTAAGAGATAGATTGTAAATTGAATTAAACATACTAACATATGACTAGATCAAACTAATGTTATTGAATATTTTAAAGAATACACATTCAATTTAAATTTAAAACATTATTTTCTAAGAACCAAATTTTACTAACATGATTGCATGAAAGTTTTATTCTGAATTTTGTTAACCAATGTCTATTGTTTGTAATTCCTTAAAAAAATAGTTTATATAATATAATATTATTGTTTGGCTTAGTACACCAAAGGTCCCGAGTTCGATTCCCGTGTCCAGGTGTCATTTTTCAATTTTCAGAATATGATATCTAGATGGAGTAATTTCCCACTAAAAGCACAAATAATAGCTTTGGCTATTAATTACTAATTAATATGTTAAAATGATTGATTAAATCAGATAACATTCATAATATCTTTAATTACACCACAACAAACCCAATAAAACATAATATAGCCCAACTTTTTTTTTTAAATAGCCCGGTTTTTTTTCAACCTTCTAAATACAACCTTCTTCATTCTTAGCATGTTAGCTCAGTTAGTAATAATATGACCCGCCCACTGGCCGCATGATCGAAGGCGTCACTCTAACAATAGGATAGACTGATGATAGAGGGGAGATCGGGGTTCAATCCCAGTCGAATACACTGAGAGTGGTTTTTCCACATGGTTTTCCACTCTCTCTACACAAATGCTGGTACACTTCCTCTAAATTCAACCTTCCTCATTTGTGTAACCCGAACAGGTAGTGAGACGCGGTGATGAAATAAAATGATGGTTGGGAGAGTAATTATTGTACCTGTTGCGAGTTAAATTATTTTGTGTGTCGCTTGCTTATATCATTCGCCTTAGAAAGTGCACGTTAAGTATTTATTGTAATAATGTTATTGCACGTTTGAGCTACATCATTCGTAGCCCAGTTTGTGGAAATATTATCCAGTACTAATGTACTGTTTTTTACCCGGGGGACGCCCGAATGTACTAATCGTACATCTTTTAGATGAAGGCCCTTTCCATGTCCCAATGAGATGAGGTGATGGTGATAGTGAGTATGAGGGTTATAGTGACCTCGTCTTACTACCCGTTCGGGTTGTACGCCTATGTACTAATTACATTAATGAGTAAGAAATTATTAAGTTTGAATTTAAAGGAAGTGTACCCGCATTTTCATGGGAGGAGAGTGGAAAAGTCATCCTTATTCCACCCGACCGTGGTCTAACCCCAGTCTTCCCGCCATCGACAGTCAAGTCTATTTACGCCTTAGACTATGCGGCCACTGAGGCAAGTAGTAAGTAATACAATCCGTGAGTTTGAAGGTGATAGTGAGTATGAGGGTGTGGAACCAGTGGAAACTCTTAAACCTAACTAACCAAACCCTGGTAACAATTGGGGTATTTCCCCTTTCGGGAAAAAGACCCAAGATACCAGCCGGGAATCGAGCCCGGGACCCCTAAACTCGTAGGCAGGTGCATTGAGCAATACCCCACGAGGCCAGTTGGCGTTTTAATAACAATTTTTACAATTTTAGAGTCTGAGTTATGATTGTCGGGGACCTAAGATTTAGAGTAACTCAATTGGAGTTGATAGTCTAGATTCAAACAAGGGACCCCAGAAAATGCTCTAGATTTTTCAAACGGAGAAAGGACATTATTTATTATCTTTTTATTAATCTTTAATCATCTACATCAGCGTTAGAGCCGAGTAACCAATTTTTTTAAATTTATAATTAAATATAAATTTGAAACAAAAAATTTAGGTGTGTTTCTACGAAAACAAAATGTACGCATTGTTAACTATTGTTTGATCACTCGTTGTAAAGTTGGTTTTAATTCAAAATGTCGTTTTTAAAATAATATTTATGATAATATTACTATTATTTTGATTTATTCCTAGGTTAATTAGTATTTTTAGTCATATAAAAAATAAAACACACAATTATTTTGGACCAATTATGTATTTGGCTATTCAATTTGGCAATATATACTTTATTTTACAAAATTATTAATTTATTATGTGTGTTTTACTAAACATGATTTGAAATTCCTCCAGCTTGTTTTCAACAAATGTTGTTTTTACAATAAATATTGTATTTATAAGTAAATTTTAACCTTTCAACACAAATCACACGTCATTTCAAATATTTGAGGCCAAAAGATTTTGTTAAAAAGTGTTCTTGAATTAAAATAAATAAATTTGTATTTGATATTTTAGCACAAAATGCTCTCTTTCAAGTCCATAACTTGGACAGTGTCCTCTTTCAAGTCCGAAAAAAAGGGTACCTCCGTGAGCGAGAAATTAATGCAAATAATCGAAAATCAAAAGATTTTCCTTGGACTTATAAATAAAATATATTCACGACTTATAAAGGAGATGTTGTGTCTATATGATGGTTGTACACCGATACTTTGGTCGTACAAGTCAATGACATTTTGTCAGATAATCAGCGCGTCCCGTCGAACGAGGAGACGCATCTCAATGACTTCCCCTGCTTTTGAGGCAGAAGATGGAAACTTCCCAAACCACCTCTTGCGGGCCGGTTTCATAGTTACATTTAGTAACCCTAAATAGAAAGTTTAGGCGCCATCATACCTAAAACAGAATTAAGTACGTTTCATAGTCACAGTTCTGAACGACCCATGGAACAAGTTCCTGTACGGAATGTACGTCCCAACGAGCGGGAGAAAGTCGTCAGGGCCGCTTTCTTCCAGCGCCACTTCAGCCATGAACCTTTATCTTGTCTTGTATTGTCAATTCTTTTGTGTGTTTTGTCCTTTGTCAATTGTATGTGTATCTGAATAAAACATGGAAATAGGCCTCCTGGGGAAATCGCCATGTAAAATATAGGATTAACGCATCTTACACAGTACCACATGGGCCCACGCTCTATGGTGATGCGGAAAGCTGTGTCACAGCTACTATCACCAGTGTTGAATTCAATCACAAGGGAGGGAGTGTAGTTGCTAAAAAAATTGTTAAAAACAATTCAACTAAGATAAAATATATTAAGAAATATCTGACTATTGATATTATTTTAAGGGGGAAACCCACCTTAACCTTCCATCAACCCCCCCCTCCACCAGGTTTGCCTGAATTCAACACCTTATTGATTGTCCTTATTACATTGTTTAGTTTAAGACTTTTCATTGGTTACTAATAAAATGTACATGAGAAATATTTGTTTTATTACTTAATTTATGTGTCTTAGTTGCTATAACCAAGATAATTTTTCAATTAATTAATCCATGGCTCATGGTACTCCCAAGTTTTATTCTCATGCTCAGGAGTTATTTTTAAACTTATAAAGAAAACAGTTAGATAGGTTTTTTTTAAAATATAAATGCATCAACCTTTATACCAGAGTACACCCAAATCTATTACATATAATGTATGCTTATTTATTTGTCAAAGTCCCGTTTCCATGTTGAGTATGTCCTGGACAGATATCATGATACAATGAGGGCATCGGACTATTATTTAGCCCGATATAAGCATTCTCGACATAGAGAAGGCATGCTTGAATTAAAACTTCAAATTTGGCTTCAGTTAACTCAAGGTATTCCCATTCAACAAGCAATCATCAACACAAAAATTTATGTTTTAAAAATGTTGTTTTATTCACTAGGTCTTGCTACCTATTCAGGCTATCCAACTAATATTTTAACAAATGACATAGGGATTAGGAAGGTAGAATTTAGAGGCAGTTACCTAAACAGCATGAAAATTGTGAATACAATTATTTAGGAAAAAAATACCCTCAGTACACCTAAACAAGATTCAAATATCAGCAGTCTTGTCCAATGGACACATCAGATCATGTGACCACTGATATAAATATCCATGTTATAAAAGTTTCTGCTACAATCCAATATACATAGGAAGAACATAATCTGACAGATAGAAATGTTACTAGATTTAATTTAACATTTTCTTATGTCAAGTCATGATATGCAGCTGTCACCGATACTAAAAAATAACACAAAATAGGTAGTAATTTATTATCAATGTTTACCACTCTTTCTATGATAATGAATTTATAAAACATTTATCAATCAAAGCACTTGTTTTGTATGCGTTCATTTGGATTCTCAACCCAATCCTCTTCAAAAGAAAACACAAGGTGTGGATTTAGTAGCACATTTAATAAAAAAAAAATAGAATCAGTTAAATTTACAATGACTAAAGTCACAGTATTATGATATATGACAATTAAAAAAACTTTTTTTTTGTTCCTGCAATAAACCAATGTTTCTCTAATATTCTTGAAGCACAAAGACAATCATTATAATACATATTTAATCAGTTTGAACAAAAGAGGCAAACTAAAAAACAAAATAAGGTGTAGTCAGTGATGTCTCCTAATTCTAATCATTTTACAAGTGGTGCTCATGGAAAAATGGCATAGACAGGTGCGGGGCCCAACCCCCACCCCCCCATCCTGGTATTTTGTGGAGCCCCACAGAGAATCCATAATATATATAAGAATAAGAACTTGTATATTTGTTGTACTTTTATATGCTACTAGTGAAATACTAGCTAATTATTTATTATATTTTAACTAAAATATACACCTTTAAAAAAAATTGTATTGTAAAATTATCTGTCAACATTTCAAATATCAAACTGTTTTCACTACACACAATATAGAAACTGAGAACAAAAGAAGTTTCTTTGAATGAAACGTTTTAATGGAGCATGAGAAAAGAGGGGGAACAATTGTTGATATCAACTCTTATGTTCATACTTCAAGAATCAACATGGTGAAAGACTATCTTAAAAAAAAAGAGCAACTGTAAAAAATTAGTCAGTAGCTCTTTCAACCCACCTACGTACTCAAAAACACTATTTTATATATGAAATAAAGTGCATTAAGCAAAATATAATAAGTAATAAATAAAATGATAGATTTGCGGAAACATAAAGCACAAATAAAAAAAATACTAAATATGTGTTGGTGTGTTTTTACTTTTATTTGTGCTTTATGTTTCCAAATTTATATCATTTTATTTTTTATATAAAAACACTTTTTTGTAACTATCAAAAGTTTGAAATGGATTACTATAATAAAGGTTGTCTTAAACTTATTGGTGTTTGGTTTTGGAGGAAGGAATCAGTGTCATTGACTTACTTTTTATTTTTATCACCGTGTCTTACTGCCTGTTCTGATTATACACATATATGATTACTCTAATGGGATAGAGATGAGGAAAGAAGCATTTTTAGAGGTAGTCTACCCCCATTTGACTGGAAGGAGAGTGGGAAATCATTTAGAAAAAAGACCTCAGTGGACCAGACTGAGGTCGAACCCCGTTCTGTCTAAAACTCGAGTGATGCCTTAGAATGTAGGACTATTGAGATGGGTAGTGGCCTACTGTTAATAAAATACTAGTTTTAAGTTATATGTCAATTTCCAAAATAGTAAGTTTGGCACGTTAGTACTGTATGTGTGAGTCCATCTTAAAAACATTATTTTTTAAATCCAAAGGTCACATTCAATTTTTGTTATATAACTACCTTCAAACCTCTTCTCACTTCCATATAGTTGTATACACATTTTATTTATATTACATTAACTTTGTAGCACACACCTTTAAACTTTCTACACACTTGCTCATCGGAATTAGGGGGTTGTTAAAGGTTGTAACCTTGATTTTATCCTGCCCATTATTTAAAAATTAAAAAAATTAGCCTACTAATGATGTTATCGATGGGCAGAAAGGGATCACAAGGGTGGGAAGAATTATACGTTCGAATGCCTGTGTAATCTTCCGTGAGAAGTCTCTGCTCGCCTGTAATCTCCCAGAATGATCCGGAGGACATAGCCATACTCATTGAGATGTTTCCACCGTTTTACATGGAGCAATAGAGGGAAGGGTGAACACTTTCTATTGTAGACCATGGCATAACTCTTGCCAATCCTCTGTTTAGTCATCAGTATTTGGTCAACCACAGGCCTAGAGGACAGATTAACCTGCACAGATACAATCACATACAGTCCATTCACCATCGAGATGGTGGTAGCTGATAGTTAACAAAAGTTACCAGATCCAATCTCATGTAACCAATCGCCAAACCATATGATCTGCAAGAACCTATATTGAGTCGCTGTCAATTTTGGCAGTCAAAACTTTCACAAAAAAAATTATATCTTATTCTTTACATTTTTTTTCTTCACATTATTGAGATACTGTCAGTTACCATCACTCCTACGATGAATGGACTGAAGATTAGAAATCGCCATAACGATTATTCTTAAAAATTTATTGATGTATTATAAAATTTGTTAGTTTCAAATGGTATTAAAACTTTATTCATATCAACTAAATATGTTGTAAACATGTCTGAAATTTTCAAAATAACATTTTTCCATAAGTACAAAAGAAGTAAAGCAAATGGTTGTACATGAAGAGTGAATCTTAGGCCATGCAAATATCCTGCAAGTTTCAGAACATATTCATATCTAGATTAATATATAAGCTTCGCTATCAATGTGCAATTAATTGTATATGTGTTTGCTTACTTCCATGTCATTCACAATATATAATTCATTCACGATAGGTCTTTACCTGGATGACAGTTCAAAAATCATATGTTTAGGTTTTAGGTTACCAACACTTGTAAAAGAACACTGTTTTGTTATGAATGTTAAGTTTTTTAATTACATGTTATATTTTACATTTAAAATAACTTAAACTTAAGTTTTCTCACATTATTTCATTACTTTTAACAATTTCTTTTTACCCAATTCGAAACAATATTTTAAACATATATTAAAAGTACCTATTCTTTGTTTTGGAATGTTATCTATGATGTGTAATATAGTGCATGCATTAATACCTTTTAATAAAGGCATCGTATTTACTTGGTAAAGATAAAATATTTGTAATTTATTTTATATATGATTAACTATTTTATTATTAGTTTATTGTTTTTAGAAATATTTAACTGAATAAAATATAATCGTCTGCTGCGAGGATACACCATTTTAAACAACTTGTCCGCGTCATCATCAACCACATGGCTAATATTCGTTGGTCGCCATTTTAAAGCCATATTTGTTAGACCTTTTGTGAAAGTGCTCGGAATAATAATTATTTTAACTTGAATAGAAGGATAAATAAGCTTTGTGGACGACCTCAAATAAATATTAAGACTTTGTTTAATTTAAATATATTTCATAGAATTTATTACTGTGCGCGTTTATTATATTTTTAACTTTAAATTAAGTCTCTAGTTTGTTAGGTCCACGCCTTACTCTAACTTATAATAATTTATAACTAAGTTAAATTACCTTTTATTTTAATTATTGGGCTTCTGTATTAACGTAAAAAAACTTAATCCTAGATCATATTACTAATTATTTTAAGAATAACTTTGTGTATACAGATATTTTCTCTTTAGTTCGAATACATATTAGGCCTAATTTGGTTAATTTTAATCTTACTTTAATATAACTTTAAACTTACTTTAAAATAACTTTAATCTAACATTAATCTAACTTTAATCTAACATTAATCTAACTTTAATCTAACTTTAATTTAACTTTAAACTTTTATCTTTTATCAAACTTAAATATAAGTTTAATCTAACTTTAATCTCACGAAATTTTATAAGGGGTTCTTTTTATTTGTGGATAGATTTGTGTGTGTTTTTTTGATAATGAGTTCCCAGGAGAAAAAAAGAAGAGAAGTTACAGATCACCAAGTCATTCAAAAATTTCAATTTCAAAATTCTTTGAGGCATAATATTGGCCTAAATTACTGTGGTTAACTATCACATTACTCTACATAACCATATGTTTTCATAACAGCTGTCCCAAGTGACAGTGGCAGATATCAGCTGTTGGCGTAGTGATATTTTAGGGACTATTTTTTAGTTACTTTTTGAGCTGTCATCCAAGTAAACTTAGGTCGTGAATACCATGTATGTACAATTATCAATGTACTAAAGGCAGCCTAAGGCCATTCTTTACTTGTAAGTGGCAGAGTCATCAAGTAGCAGGCCGAGTCATCAAGTAGCAGGCCGAGTCATCAAGTAGCAGGCCGAGTCATCAAGTAGCAGGCGAAGGATACCTGGATGGCACACTAAGGCAAAGGTCTCAGGTTAGATTCCTGAATATAGGTGTCATTTTTCAATTTACAAATATAATTATATAACAAGTGTCCCTACAGAAATATCAGATCAAATAATCAATTATGATTTGAATAATTTATACCAAATAATATATTTAAAATGTAGTAAAATGTTTCTTATTAACAACAATCAGTGATTTCCCTTTTTAAGGAAACAAATCAAAGGATTGTATTTTAATGAGTGTTGAATGCAGGCATACATGCAGAGGAGGTGGGGAGGGAAGTAGATCAAAGAGGACACCCTTTTCCCCCAAATATTTGAGATTTACACACCAAAAATAATAATTTTTCCTTGGTGAAATATTCATTCCAAACCTAGTTTGCAAATGTTTGGCCAATAATTAAATATATATAAATTCTGGTTGCATGTATAATATATAATTACTCTAAAGTGGTAGGGATGAGGAAGGCCTATAATTTCCCTGGACATGCCCACATGTCTTGTTTATTATTATAATACTAATTAATTTTCCTCAATTTTCATCTTTATTTCAAGGGAAATTTCTCATTTTTTTTACTTATGTTTATTGGTAAAATGTATTCAAGGATATTATCACACATATTTCAAAATTATCTTATCTGTCACATTGTACTGCCCTGTCTACTAAGTATATTATGCTATTTTTTTGTTTTGATTTTGTTTTAATTTTATTTAATGATCAAATGTTTGTAATGTCTTTTAAAATTCAAACCAATGTAAAATTTCATCATTATAAATCCATAATCCTATAAGCAAGCTCAAGCGCTTTGGATCATGTAACTTTATCAATTATAAAATTAAAAAAATGTAATTTTTACAGAAAAACAATCAGTTTGTCTTGTTAACCACAATAAACACATTCATATTTTCTTGGTGGGTACATTTATTTACAAAACAGCCCGCTGAACATATTCTTATTCAAATACTCACCAGAAAATGTAGGGATTGCTGCCTCTGGTGGAGACTGGGTCGCACTACTCTCCTCAGGGCTCGGAGTTGGAGGTAAAACTGTATCACAATCCTCAGTACCTTCCACAGAGTAGGCAATGGGAGTGCTAAGGATTGCCTCAAGCTCTGGGTATGTGGACTCCCCAGGTGTAAATGGTCCCCCACCAGTCGCCATTCTCCTTCGAGATTCTGTGGTGAGGAGTTTCTTACTCCTTGCCTTCTCGTTCTCCCAACATTTCTTCAGCTGAGGTGCTGATCGCTGTTAGATAAAAATAATATTCTCTGTTTTATTGTTAGGAATAAACAATAAATGGATACTTAAAAATGTTTGCTAATGTAGGTATATAAACCAAATAAACACTTTATTGAAGAAAATGCTATGTCTATGCCTGAAAGTAAAATGAAGTGCTGATTTATTTGGTTAAGTGTTTGAAAATGTAGACCTAAACCAAATATACATATTTCACTAAAAGAAATGGTAGGTCTAGTTATGTCTTAGAAGGGACCAATTATTTACTTTATAATATATTTGCTAATGCAGGCCTAGAACAAATTAACTCACTACTTAAAAAAATTCTAGGCCTATGCCTGTGTATAAAAATAAGCAATGATTTATTTTGTAACCTGTTTGCAAAAAATTTAAAAGTCTAAATAAAATAAACATGTCTTTGAAAAATAAATAATGCTTTAGGCCTAGGCCTGAATGCAAACAAGTTGTATTAACAAACAGTTTTATACCGGTATAGTAAGAGTTAGGGCTTGGGCCTATGGTTATTTTTATCAAATATAATGTACGATTATATAAAGTAAATACATTATTAGGTTTTTTTATGCATTATTTGAAACTGTCCTTAATAACATTAATGTCGTCTTGGAAAACCTTGATTAAGATATCAGCAAATTAAAAGACAAGGAAACTAGCATAATAAATAGAAGAAAATAGTAGGTAGTACCAAATGTCTCAAGGAATTAAAAACATCAGAATATAAGTAAACCTAAAATACTTCCGAAACGTATAGTCTGTACTTACATGTGTCACATCAGCATAAGAATCGAAGCCGTCTGCGATGTCTTGCCAAGATTTCTTCTTTGCCATTAGAACAGAAAACGAAGTTCGCTTGTCTTCAATGATTTAATATGAATAAGGCCGAATAATATTTCTCTCTCGTTGGCAGTAAAGCGATCTGATTACGTCCTCCATGTTGACAACAAGTGATTTCTTTCCCGTCTGGTTACATTTAAGTCACTAACTATATGCATTATCATTGGTTGCCTGGAGTGACGTCACCACGGACAGAAACGAACTTCCCCGACCAAGCTCCCTATTGCTTCGAGTGACTAAAACAATTCAAACTATCTCGACTATGAAAACGTACTAAATTATTTAGGGCGAGTGCGTCAGCAAGGAGCACTGTGTAGCCCTAAAGTTGAGTAAGAGTTTAGTGAGCTGACTATGAAACCGGCCCACACTAAATTATTTAGGGCGAGTGCATTGGCAAGGAGCGCTGTGTAGCCCTAAAGTTTAGTAAGAGTTTAATGAGCTGACTATGGAACCAGCCCAAATAAGTTTTAAGTTTGGTACATGTTACGTGAAATACATTAATTGCTGTCAAATTCAAACGAATTTTATAAGTAGGTTTAGCGAGTATATGCTTTTAAAAAAAACCTAACACTTATTATACAAGTATGCAATCCGTTTTCAGAAGCAGTTTTTTAAATTACACCTAAGCTTTATTTATAGTGGGGAAACAATAGAGTTCTTATATAAATAAGAAATGCTAAATTTGTCTAGCATAAGTGACTGATGCTGTTTTCATGTGGTTCTAAAAAGTATGGCTTGACTCGTACATACATACATACATACATAAAACAAATATACAGAATAAATATATACAACTTCTACAGCATTTTGCCACGTCTTACATGCCCTACCCCTTCTTTGTGAGTCACACACTCTACCTTCATATATTTACTTTGTCACTCGATCCACACTCATCCTCTCAACATGTCCAAACAAACGTGAGACACTTCTTTCACATTGACCTGTTGGATTCCCTTTCCTGCAATCATTCAGCACACATTCATTACTGACTCCATATGAGTTTTTCTACATACATTTCTTAGATATCTCATTCCAACCACATTCACCTTCCTCTTGTGTTTCTCCTTACAAACCCACGCTTCACATCCATAAAATAATGTGGGCGTCAACACACTTTTACATACTGCCATCTTTGTCTCTTTCGATACTACATTCTTTGCAATATGATCATCCTACTACTCTACTAGATGCATTCACCCATCTGTCTATTTCATCATCCTTACTTCCATTTTAACAGAACATTCTGCCCAGATAGACTAAATCCTTCATTTGTAATTAAGAGTTTTCCATTTACTAAGCTGACGTTCATTTCCTGATCCGTCCTTATCAAAAACGATCACCTTAATTTTGGGAACATTTATATGAAGATCCCTCCTACCTGTCGCAACATTCAAACGATTTAATGTATTCTGCAGGTAAATTTCACTCTCAGACCCTAATATTTTATCACCACCTATAGCTGCACTCTCATATTAAGAATGTCCATTTGTACACCAACCACGTCCTCAAAAGCATCCCTCATACACTTATCCATGAATACATTAAACAACCATCGAGGCATAACACAACCTTGTCTAACATACTGTTCAATGTCAAACCTATCACTCAAAGTTCCATTCAAATAGATATTTTTATATTAATAGATGACGATAAATCAATAGTAAATAGTGCTAAGTATACAGTGTCAATCCTTAAAATAATAAAACGTTGCGATTACTTTCTTAATTAAATCGATAATTTTCTATTTATAAAAATTGGTTTAGCTTCATTTTAGTCCCTAGTAGATAATATCTTTTTTTTTTATCATATTTTAGGAGTTTACTGGTAAACAAAGTTCATTAAACTGTACATTTTTTAACGAAATTAATCTATTTTTAATTGTGTCTATATTTTAAAATCAGATTTGATTTTATGGTTCTGATATTGTCATAAATATTAGGGGAACCTACTTTTCAGTAACAGAATCTAAATTATAATATTTCTAATGTACTTTCAATGGTATCTACAATCGTAGCTATTGAAGTTGAAACAAAGAAAATTCGTAAATACCAAACAAGTATGGCTGGCTACCACAAGGTATTTCAACATGAACAGAATATATCTTCCGTCTGATGTGTGTACTGGAGTCCAATTGGTTGGAAGCCTTTCCTCGCATCCTTATTGGCTAGTGCCCTTCAATTCAAGGGAGTAAAACCTGAAATGCTGATTGATTCTGATTTCTGTTCCAATTCTCCAAACCAAATTTCAAAGGTTCCGGTTCAAGTTCTTAATAAAACAAGTAGTTTAAAATTGGTTGTCATCAAGATTTTGTTTTATAAATTAATATACTAATATTATATCAACAAAACTTTGAAGGTAAACAAAGCTTTAAGAAGGTTTCAGTACCAACTCTGTCAAGTCCAAGCCATAAAGTAATGAGGAACACGTATTTTTTTAACAACACACATAAATAGGGTCACACAGTATCTCCTTTGAAATTCAAAACAGAAAAAAAGAGGTGGGGGAAGCTAGCTAGACATTCCTTCTTTTAAATCGAATTTGAAAATCTATGCCGATCGTTCTTTTACCCTCTTCCTAAACCCGGGATTTTCTATTCCTCGATAAAAATTCACAAGAGACTAATAAAATAGCACAAAGATAGAAGCAAAATAAAATAAAGACAAAAGATGAACAGCATTTTAAGTTGGTAGTTTGGAAAGATCCCTTAGGGAAAAAAAAGTAATTCGTTTAAATTATGTCACGTACAAGAAAATAAGAAAAAAAAAGTTTTTTTTTATTAGTTCCTTGCTTTGAAACTATTTCAAATTTTAATATAATTTGAATTTGTACACCAGAGTCAGTGTAATTATTTTTTTTTAATACTTTGTTTATTTTCTTAAAGGTTTCTTCGTAATAAATCGTATTAAATGTGATATAGTCTCTGCTTATTTTAGGAGGAAGGGGTTTGATAAACATCCCTTCAAAGGGCTGTATGGTGGAACACTGAGACGCGCTGCAGACGTTTAGAAATTCCGCATTATTTAAGAAGTTGTTTGATATTTTTAAATGTTGTTTTCAACCAAATGTAGGCGTAGATTAGCAGCAGGTTTCTGATGAGCTATAAAGCTTAGATTTTGAATTTAAAGATTTAAATAAATTAACGACGAATCAAGGGAAAATTTGTACTTCTGAGATTAAATTATAAGGTTAGAAAACTAGATATAGCCTTCCACTATCAAATAAACTAATGTTTTGATAGGGTCACAACATAATTTTACTAAGATAGTATGGTATTATTTTATAGAATTTCATTAAGTTACCATAATTTTTTATAAACATTTTAAATTTAAATTTTTAACAGGTCGGAACTTTTGTCTACATTTTAGTGAAAACCATATAAAAAATATCAAACCATTTTATAAATAATCCAGGATTTCTAAACGTCTGCGACGCTACCATTGCTCTACTACGCATCCTTATTTAACACAATATTTTATTCAGCACATGACTTTATTGTGTGCACCATTTGGGATATCCATCTATTTGCACTAAAAATAGAGCTATAATAGATATTAATAAGGTCAAATTTAGAGTAAATGTACCCCCATTTGCGTGTAGTTTCAGAAAACCATTTTATATAAAAAAAATTGGCTCGAACTACAACCTCTCCACCACTGGCAAACCAATTTCAAGTAACGGGATTAGGAGAAATTGTAATATAGTATACCGTAATTTGCCCTAATAGATTACAGAGGTTTCAAAATACGAGTGTTATATTATGAACAAAGTGAATTTGTGTAAATCACCCATACGATAAATACAAAAAATGAATTTTTATTAGAGATATATATTGTGCACTCTGGACAAGTTGACTATATTAGTACACAAATTATAACTTTCTAAATACTAGAAAAGACACAACACCTAGTACCCCATACTGACAATTAACCAATCATGGACAATGTTCGGTTCGTTGTTTTTTAACTTAATTTTTTTTTAGCCCCGCGTCTTACTAACCGTTCGGGTTGGTTATACGCTTAAGTACTAATTACACTAATGGATTAGGAATTGGGAAGGTTGAATAGAGGAAGTGAACCCGCATTTGCGTGGAGGGAGAGTGGAAAACCATTTAGGAAAAACCACCCCCAGTTCACCCGACCGAGATTCGAACCTCGATCTTCCCGTCCTCGGTGGTCTGGCTCAACAGGACTGGCGAGTTAGCCAACTATGCCACCGAGGCGGGTGGTTCATTGTTCTGTTCTAGTCTGGACCCGGCTTATTGAGTGATATCTTTAAGCCGAAAGGGAACAGATGAGGCATATATGTTGCGAGAAATGCATGTATTGCAAAATGGGGGAAAAAAAAAATTCTTTGAACAGTGCATATCAGATGTGTTTCTTGCCTCCAGCGTTGAGAACATAACACGATCCTTGATTCCGGGTAGACAGCTAGTGTGATTTGAATGACTCGCTCTACAATTTTAATTATTTTAAAAGTCTAGTTAAATTTTGTTTTGGTTGCATCAAGTTTTTCTAACCTCTCAGAATATCCACATGTTTAAATTAAAAGGGTAGAGAGGACGGATGTGAAAGGTATAGCTTACATCAATTATTCTACCCACATTTACGTGGAATAAGAGTGGGAAATCATATGGGGAAAAAATTCCTTAGCCAACGCAATCATTTACTCAGAATGAAAAAAAAAAAAAGACTGTCGATGCGAGATTGGTTAGGACTTTAGAGGGAGAGAGTCTATCAAAGCAATCATATTCAGACCTAAATAAAATGCTAAAAAAAAGCTTTGCTTTTTGAATTATTAATTTTCCTATACCATTTTTTGAGGGAGAAATAACATTGTAGGCAACTTAAAACTTGCATATAGAGTGCTCGCTATACGTTGGATGTGATAGGTATTCAATCGAATTTTATATTTGGTGTTCTTTTAAAATTCAATGCAATCCAGATACTCTATAATTCAGCGGTTCCCAAACTGTGCTACGCAAAGCATCTCCAAGTGCTCCGCGAATAGATTGGAAATAAAAATAAATAAAATGTGACAAGATATCAAAACTGTGAATATTGTGTGGCCACGAACTGTGTATAGGTAAGTATTGGGTAGAAATTATTTACAGACTACACGTGGCAAAACCAGAGAGAGAGAGAGAGATTAGAGGGTGCCAGTTCACCCCGTATCTGTGAGAACTTCGCCGCGCTTTCAGATACGATTGTTAACTTCGACACCTTTCCAGAATTTTCTAGGAAGTTTCTATCAAATATTAAAAATTCGTGTTTCTTCGCACCTTCAGTCAGTATACAGTCGAGAGTTGAAACAAATCAAGTAGCAGTGCAATGTTATTTATTTGAATGTCGGAAAAGCCAACCTGGCATAGGAGCAGTATGAGTGCTTGAATGATTTGAAATCAGATTCTGCGATAAAAGAGAATTTTGCAACTAAGAAGTCACTATCAGAATTTTGATGTCAGCTACGAGACGAATTTGAAGTTTTGTCAGATAGAGAGAAAATAATGCTTCTTCCCTTTGCAATAACTTACTTATGTGGATCAGGACTCTCTGCCAATGTGGCTACTAAAACAAAAGATCCCGGCTCCATGCAGAGCCAGATATTTGGTTGGAGCTGTCCCACATTCAAATCGATATAGCCACATTGTGCAAATCAAAACACAGCAGTCCCATTCCTCTGATTTGAAATTAAGTTCGTGGTCTATACTTTATCGTTCTTTTTTTTATGCCAAGTGACTTTTTTTTTGCAGACATGAAAATGGTTTTAACATTATTTGTGTGGGTAACATATTGTGGATTTATAATACCTACTTTGAATTCTTTATCAAATGTGTTGCTTTAGGTTATTTATGTTTTTTGTTGTTGTTTTGCGTTTATGTAGTTAAGTTCCTTATTCCTCTGAAATTAAGGGAGAAAATAACATTTATAATGAAATAAAAATTGATGTTTAACATGCCCAAATGTTTAAACATTCGTTTCCATCGTGAATACTGCTGCAATTCGGTTTAGTATCTATATATTTAGGCTCTATGTGAAAATATCGTCGCGCTTATATCAAAGACACCTGTATGTGAAAATTGTTGTTTTGAGAAAACGATATTTCAAGTTAAAATTTTTAATGTTTTTCAATGGGAAAAAATAAGTTTAGATCAAAATTTAAGCTATTTAGGAATCTAAAAATAATTCGTGCTTTTATTATAGGATAAAATATCGACTAACAACAAAATGCAGTTTGGTAAATATAGCAAAAAAATGCATGTGAATATCTTTAGCATCAAGGCAACTATAGTGCTGCGTGACGAATTTATCTCCTGAAAAGTGCTCCGCGATTCAAAAAGTTTGGGAACCGCTGCCCTATATGTTTTACTTGTGACTAAAATAGTTTAGTGATGTAAAAATATGTTTAACTTCACACTAACCCGCACTAGTGGGCACACAGTGTAAAGGTTGGATTTATTTAGTCTATTTTGCTGGTGACAGGGAGGTCAGGGTTGGAATCTCATCTGGGTGTTTTAAAATTCTACCTTCACTATCCTTACACCATTAGAGTAATTAATATATATGTGTATAGCTCGAACGACTAATAAGACGTGGTGAAAAAACAAAAAAATACATATTAATAAATTAAAATTAAAATAATAATATGAATAGAGAATATATTTATTAAAAATGAGGACTTTTAACTCGTTATTAATACCAGCTGAATCTAAGACAATAGCCCCTAATACTAAGTATATTTCTAAACTTTAGAACTGTCATAATTAGATAAAGGAGAAATTTAAATATTTATTTAATCAGAAACTGAGATCGAACCATGGTCATATCTGTAGTTAATCATCCTCTCTCTTATTTGACCACGGAAAATGACCACAGCCATTTGTGCCACAGGACTGCACATAGCCACAACCAAATAATTTTTTATTTTATTAGTGCATTTTAATTGTACTTTTTAATCAATCAAACTATATCAGTAAGTGACTTAGAAACTAACTTAGCCTGGAGCAGGACTTACAAACTTATTAAGCCTATGATAATAGGTACAATATTATACACTGTCATTATTACCTCAGACCCAGATTCAATTGATAATTTTGCCTATTACTACATGTACGAGTGGTCCGAATAATCATCCTAATGGGGTAGAAGTTGAAAGGGTATTATTTTTGAAGAAATCGTGTAGTAAAATCCACTTCGGTACATACGGCTGAGATATAGGCCATTAATACTCAATCAGTAACAAACCAGCCAAGATGAGATTCGCACCTAAATATATAAGCCTACATATACGGGTTTCAGTTTTTTAAGTCTTTTTTTAAAAAAAACACCGCGTTTTATCACCTGTTCAGGTTATACACATATGATATTTACTCTAGTGGGATAGGGCTGAGCAAGAAAGTGTTTTAGAATTAATCTCATGGGCACAGGGAGGGCGAATTATGGGGATAAACCACCCCCACCCCAACTATTCCCACCTCCACCACCCCCAAAATTTTCCTAAGTTTTTAATACAAATCTTAAATAAAGATGTCCTTATATTAAACTTCAAATAACTTATAGGGGCGTTCACTTTCAAATATTTGTCAGTGAAGGACCACTCCAAATAGCTCTTAGAGGCATTTAATTTTCAGATTTCCAGGCAATTATCTTTCTAAATGGCTTATAGAGGCATCTGATTTTAAAAATAAATACCCGTAGAAGACCAATCTGCTTCTATTTGCATATCATATATTTTTAAATCCAAGCCGGGACAACACCAATTAGCTTCTAAAATCATTCAATTTTTTTTATTGTATTGGGGGAAGACCAGTTTCAATAGCTTCTAATAGCCTTTTTTTTTTTAATCCAACCAAGGACCATTCCAAATAGCTTCCAAGGGCATCCCATTTTTTAAAAATTTCTGGTGGAAGATCTCGTCAAATAGTTTTTAGAGAAATCTTTTTAAAAAAAATCAGGCTAAGAACACTCTAAATAGCTTCTAAGGGCATTCCAAATTCCAAACATATTTTGGGTGAGAACCACTTTTGATATATTCTAGGGAATCTAATTTATAAAGATAATTCTGGTGAGCACTTCTTAAAATAGCTTTTAGAGCAACAACATTTTCAAAAAATTACTCAAGAAGGACTAATCCAAAGATCCTCTAGGAGTATCCAAATTTCAAAAATTTCGGGCACTATTCTAAATATTTGTTGAAAGAGTAAATTTTTCCAAAAATTTCCAAGCGATGACCACTATAACTAGTTTCTAGGATCATTCCATTTTCTAACAAGGGGGATGGGAAGTCCTTAAAACTTTTTTTACTTTACACCTCCTCCCCTCTTACACAAATAAAGTTTCACTGTAGACCATAGCAATGTTCTAATGTCTTACAATTATGAAACCCCCCCCCAAAAAAATTATTAAATTATCCCTACTTCTATGGGTAGTCTACCCACATTTGCATGGAAAGAAAGTGGGAAAACATTTAAGGAAAACCACCCTCAGTACACCCGATTGAGATTCGAGCCCCAATCTACCCATCATTAGTAGTCCTGTCTAACACTAGAGTGACGCCTTAGACCATTCGGCCACCGAAGTGGGTCGGGGCTAAATTGTTTACACCTATTTATATAAAGGTAAGCTTTCGCTGAACCGAATTTTATAAATCGATTTAAGTTGAAACACTTTTGACCTAAGTTAGATGACTACTCATTTAAACATGTGAGCTGTATCGGGGGAGACACCAGCAAAGTCGTAGTTCTTGTCTTGTTTGGACTTTGCTGAAGAACGGAAATTGGGAGTTCAGATCCCATTTGGGTGTATCTGGGAGTTTTTTTAAATGGTTTCCAGCGCTACCTATACGCAAATGTGGGTAAATCTCCTCTAAACTTTTAAGTTCATCTGCCTCAACCCTACCCTATTAATGCGGATAGCTTGGACGTGTGAGAAAAAACAAGACACCTAAACGTACGGCTCGATCAAGACCGCACAACGCCTAAATTAGATCCGCACGGTTCCGCCTCAGGATAGTCCGAGACCCCACATATTATTATACTCCCCCGATGTTTTCAAGGTCAGTCTGGAAAGAACACCTGCGCGAAAAACACCGCTAGCCACACGCTCGTTCCAACGTGACATCACCAAGGTCAAACATCGCGTTATCTCCTCCTTCACTCTCGGGATTGTTGGCAATTTTAACCGTACTTGGCAGATTTCCCGTCATACTACCTTGTTTTCTGACAGAGCATCTACACTCTAGGGCAGTCCTTCCCGTTCGTGATAATTGATTTTTATATCAGCCAAAACACGGTTGTTACCCGATACATCTCCAAAAACTCAAGCACAAATTCTTTTTAGAGAGATTATGACTAGCTAGGTGACCTGGTGGTCTAGGGGTAAGGTGTCAGACTTCTGTGCTGGAGGTCCGGGGTTCAATCCTTGGTCCAGGCACAGATTTATCCGATTGCCAAACCCTTTCTTCACCTCTGACAAGATGTGTATTAATCACACCTTGTGAATGTGTGGAATGCCAGGCCTCCACCGTAGTTCGGATCCCACGTTAAACTGTAGGTCCTCCATTTCATCCCACAATCACCCTACCATTACACATTAGCGTAAGTGCGTATAACCCGAACGGGTAGTAAGACGCGGTGCTAATAATAATAATAATAATAATAATAATAATAATAATAATAATAATATGACTAACTATGACGATCCGTAGTAGTTTTTATGAAACTTAGAACATGACTGAAGGTGCCGGATCCACTAGACAAACTAGTCTTTTAGTCTGCTCAGCGCGGGCATGTTCAATCCTGTTTTGAATCCCATACTTGATTGGAGACACAGGCCTCTACTTACGTACGGGAAAACTGTCCCAGCCCAGCAAACATAGACTATCGGGATTGTCAACTGTTTGATAAATCACGACGATGAAAACGAAAATTTAAAAAATCAAGTGAGGTTTGATTCTGTTCGGGGTTAGCCATTAGGGATAATTTTGTCATGATTGTCCCAATGTCCCAAACATACCTTTGACTAACCATACAGTTTAATCACTAACGGTTAAAACTGGTGAAAATCTCGAATATTACGGGGGTAGGGGGAGGGCTTTAAAATATAATAAGATCACCATAAAAATACTAAATGCTAACTTCCTCATACTTACCCCATTATAATGATTTAGTAACTTCTATTAAACTCAAATTCGTAAACCTACATATTATTTTGAACCCACACAATTATTTTGCCTGCAACCTAACCCTTCCCCCAAGCTATCCTGATAAATCTATTTCACTGGGGGTAGGTCGCGACAGTTAAATACTTTTATAATGTTAAAATTAGGTAAATCACTTGCCTAGTTTGAGTTAGCTTGTAGATCGAATTATGATATAGTTTAGTGTCTAAACACCTCAACCTTTATGTTAAATGGCCTTAGCATCGACATTCTTGCATTCATTTGTCTTCAATGGTGAACCCCGTGACTAGAGTTGCCCATCACAAGTCTAAGGGGATCCAGGTTTGATTCTGGGTGGTGCTCACATATATATATATATATTTATTATTTGCATATAGATGTATTAGTCCTGTTATCTAATTAGTACATATCTAGGGTACTTGAGCCAGGTGTGTAGTATTAGAGGTACTGCCCCACTTTGAGTTAGTTTGTAATTAGAGTTATAAAATCAGTATAATTATAATATGCGCGTTTAGCACCCGGATTTTAAAAAATCATTCATATAACAAACAGTGGAGTCAAAAAAAAAATTCTTTAAAAAATTTCTGGGAAATGCATTCTCTTTTTTAGAGTGTAATTTACATGCACTTTATGAATCTACTGATTGTATCAACTAACAACTTACAGACTAACTTTATCTTTTACAGACACAACGCACAGTCTCCAAGATTTTGATTCATCACTGTGAAATGGAAGCCCCCGATTTCACCAATGATACATTTTTTTGGCCAGACGAGGAATCGAATTTAGGACTCCTGACTCACTAGTCAGACACGCCACCAACCGAGCTATGGCTTCAAACCCCTTACTGTAATCGATGAAGCAGAACAGTCTCATAAGAACAGAATGTACCGAGGTATGCCTCGACCTCCAGGGCAACAGTCCAAAGGCAAAACTTCCTGACATACGCAAAGTCATTCGTACCGGTGAGGCACCCGGAAATAATATAAAGGGTGGGGGAAGTCGGATCAAACTCATCCTTTACTTTCCTGAGAGGGGTGGAGAGGGGGGATATGGGAAGGGGAGGGAATATCTCGCAAGTATTACAATTATGTGCATTTTATGCTAAACAGTTTCTTCCCTCATTTCCTCCTTGGCATTGTCTGGGAGGACGAGGGAGCAGTGCCAAAAAAATAAAGAGTTAGACGCCGATCAACGTAATGGGCTTGCGGGAAGGAAAGGCCTTTTAGGCTTTTAAGAGCAAGGACAATTGAAGACGTTTGAACTTAGGAGGATAGGAGGGCTCTACTACATCAAGGCCCAGCTAGATGAGCCTTGATGTAGAGCCTCTCCCGTTTAAGTTAAGACATAAAGCAAAAAGAAAATATCCTCCATCCCCTCCTCCAAACAGAGCTATAGGCGGGAGTGTAGAGGATATGAGAAAAGGTGTTTTGCCAAAATAAATATAATATTGCTTCAATAGAAACATAGATTATTATTAGCACCGCGTCTTACTACCCGTTCGGGTTATAAGCACTTACGCTAATGTGCAATGGTAGGGTGATTGTGAGATGAAATGGAGGACCTACAGTTTAACGTGGAATCCGAACCACGGTGGAGGCCTGGAATTCCACACATTCACAAGTTTTGATTGATACACGTCTTGTCAGAGGTGAATGAAGGGTTTGACAATCAGATAAATTTGTGCCGGGATTGAGGATTGAACCCCAGACCCCCAGCACAGAAGTCTGACATCTTACCCCTGGACCACCAGGTCACCTAATGGAAACATAAGAGTTTAATTTTATTCACATTAGGATATCTAAAAGTTGTTGAATATCTGTCATAAGCATAGTGACATTAGATGACAATTTTTTTTAATGAAGAGAAACAGTTGTCACTAAATTACAAGACACCCTTCAAAAATATTCAAGAACTGTTGAGGTCATCATGTGAATAAAATTAAACTTTGTATGTTTCTACTTAAGAAATATTTGATTTCTTTTGACTATTAAAATATTTTAATTAAAAAAATGCAAAAACAATGACTCACCCCTTGGCTCCTGTTTTGAGTAGTGTTATCAAACCTATACATGTTTTTAACGGTACAAGGACCTGCATGGATGAGCACACGGACTAAGGCATCGAGATGTTCCTGTTTGTTTTCCGGGTGTACCGAGGGGGTTTTTCCCCCGAAATGTTTTCACACTCTCAGCCCACGTAAATGCGTGTGCTTTATCTTTAAAATGTTAGTCTCCTCATCCTTGTTTCGTTAATATAATTATGCAGATATCCTGGATGGGTAGTAGGATGCGGAACAAACTGAAAGGGGGTAAGGAAGTTTAGGGTTTGTATCTTCGGACAGGGTATATTTTTTTGGCCAAATCAGGTCAACAAATTGACCGCATTTTGAATGAACCGACACATTTAATTACTTTCCAAGAAATTATTATGATTTATATACATAAGCTACAAAGTTAATTAATAAAACATCGGAAATATCGTAAACATTATATATAATTACCGAAAGGGAAGCTTAGAACCAGCCCGTGATTCTAAACATAAGCTCCAAAATTACGAGAGCGGAAAATTACGAGGCCTTTTCATAAATCCTCCTCGAGTTATAAATCTGAAATATGCCACCGACAAAAACTTCGCCATGAAAGCTGTGTATCTTGAGGTGGTGCTTGCTACTAAAAGAACATGTTTATACGCCCGGGGGTTAGATAGTGGGTCCGGAGGGGGGACAGGGGGGTTGTAGGTATAGTCCTGCTCAATCAAATATGGACCATCTTGTAAAAAAAACAAAAGGACGGCATGGTTTACTGTTTGGGATGGTTATGTTTGTCTTCGTTATAGTTAAATGTTTAGAATTATAGTAGTCATTAATGACTTAGTACAATGAGTAGGGAAGGATATTGTGGTTCAGAAGAATTTCACCCGCATAAGCGTGGATATGAGATGAAAAAACCACAGCTATAAATTCCATGTGATAAACTACCTTCAATGAACTCAACTGAGATTCGAATTCCGATCTCCACCGTCATCACCATCCCAATTAATTACGAACTAGAATCCTTGTACCACGTTACTATTGGTGGGGGTTCAGGATATAAAAGAGGGGGGGGGGCGACTTTGATTTGAAAGGACGGGGTTTAATTTTGAATTGGAACTTGGGTTCTTCCCGCCACTCTACTCCACTCTTTCCAGGTGAATAGCATCATTAGATAATTAACTATTCAATCATTCCACACCTGTGGGCCCATGGACAAAGGCGTCAGTATCGTCAGTCTCATCTGGTTTCCCGTTTAATGGGGAGGTGTGTTGAGGGTGATTTTCCCTGGATATTTTCTCACTTTCTCTCTCCCTCACCCCCACCCCCAAAATTCGGGTGGTTTTCATCTAAATTCTATCGTCCTCATCCCTACCCTAGTGGCGTGGATAAAAAATATTTTGCCTGGACACATCCAATTTGGAAAAAAAAAAAATGGGATGAGGAGAAGTTTTAAGAAATATCACGAGCATTCAGCCTAGTAAATTACGAATGTAAATTCGTATTAAGTCGTCGATAACTTTGTAATGTTATAATTATTCTAAACAACTCCTTTAATTAAATTATATTTTAATGTTAATGCTAAATAATTGTATGATACTATTCCGTCTAGACTGCAAAACTTCAAGTAATTGTCACACTTCACTGTCCTGTGTCATATTCTAGACTGGTAGGCGACTCTAAAGGTAGTTTTTAAGTGGTGATAGCCACGAGTTACAATGCAGATGATTCCAGAAGGAACAGAAATAGAGTAAATATTGTTCGAGGCGCGTACAAAAGAACGACACCTTGCCCTAGTCCGAGGCATGTCACCTCGCTGGAAGAATGTGTTGCGGTGTCAGCCGCTAATTTTTATTTTAATATCTCAGTAGTATAACATCATGCTTAAACGTGTCACCTGACATATAAAAATTTAATTATCCAAAAATAATCATATGCATATGCAAGTTAAATAAAAAAGTGGGTAATTAGTCGGTAAAGCAATATATATATATATATATATATATATATATATATATATGTTGATGCTGGACGTAAAATTAACTTTATTAGGGCATGAATAGAATGTTAATGATATAGAAAGTGCTTGAAACAGAATAAAAGAGGCTGTTGTTGAGTGCGTGAAAGATGTGTGTGTGTGTGTGTGTGTGTGTGTGTGGACTTAAAACAAATTCAGAGTGAAACAGAATGTAAGAAGTTGTGGAACATATTCAAAGAGAAAAGGAAGAATGAAAAGGAAGAATGAAAAGAAAGTAGTAAATGAGAGTAAAGAGTAAATGGGATTAAAAGGAGAAAGTATGCAGATTGATTTTGAGTTAAATAAGAAACTGTTCTGAGAGTGGGTAAAGAAAACGAAACAAGGAATGCAAGGAAAGACCTATGGCATTCAGAATGAATGTGGTTATTTTATCCGGGATGAACACAGTATATGAGAGCATTGGAGGAAGTATTTTGAGAAATTGTCTGGCAGAAATGTAGAGAAAGTAGAAGAAAATAGGGAATATGTTATGAAGAGTGAAATAATTAACGAGACTTGATACTAAAGAATGGCAAATCTGCAGACGTAGATGGGATCACAAGTGAATTGCTTAAGCGTGGGTGCATGGTACTACTTGCAAGATTGTGTGGATGGCCCTCGCTACCTTGGAGTAGTCCTCCACATCACACAAGATGATGGGAAGGATCTTCCCCTTGGCTTTGTGAGCCGGCCCAGAATCATTAGTACCAGGCTGGGGTGAGGCACGGCTTATGTTGTTACCCTTAGTTGGCGCACCCTGGCCCAGGCCACCATTGCCTTCACTTTCATAACCAGAGCTACCGCCTAAATTGTTAGGGTTGACTCCCCAGTAGCTTCCTGATGTTGCCGGCCTTACCCCTTCGGTTGAGTCTTACGGTCTGAAACCCTTCAGACTCTACTCATTACGCATCAACGGGAGATATGGTCATGAAGACAGTCCCTCCACGTCCACGGAATCGCACGAGCTGTCGACACGCACGAAGCGGGTGACCCGGTCTTCCAAGTCTGAAGAAAATTCAGCTGGGTGTTTCTTACATATCGACACCTCTTGGCGGGAGGTGTTGGAGTTGACGCGGTTTTTTGAGGACCTTGCGATATCACTCTCGTCAGTGCCGCTTGCAGCGGTCTTTACCAGCGAAATACGGCTAGGCTCTCCCTAGTCAGGGCTTCCGTTGGCACCATTAGGTTTCCACCCATCGTGCTAGTGGGAACTTTCGCCATCCTTCCCGGTTTGCAGGCTGTCGGCCCTGAAAAGGGCCTCCAGCTCTTTTTGGCCATTAGTGGCACGCACACCTCCTGTAGTTGGAGGGGCCCCACTGGACTTGCCCACGTTGGCATTGCTGCTGACGCTTTGTAGGGGGCCAGCACTGACCAACGAGCCAAGGCCCGAGGTTGCACTACCGGATGCCCCAGTGGATCCGTCTGGGGTATGCACACCTCCAGTAGTTGGAGGCGCCCCACTGACTTCACCCTGGTCATCTGCGTCCACCTCACCGGTAATTGGTGAAATCACGCTGGCCGTGATGTTGGCCCTGGAAAGGGCCAGATCGTCACTCACCCCGAAAAGGGCCCGCGACTCCTGGTGGCAGCCGCCATTGGCACGCTCACCTCCAGTAGTTGGAGGGGTTCCGCTGGCTTAGCCTGAGCTGGCTATTTTTTGATCCCACCTCCACGGTAACTTGGGAGGTCACGCCAGCCTTGTTGGCCCTGGAAACAGCCAATTAGTCACCGAAAGGTGACTCTTGCTGGGTTCGACCAGCGGCACGCTCGGCTCCAGAAGTTGGAGTGTCCCCACTTGCTTCGGCCTCCCCTGCAGGCTTGTTACCACTCTAGAGGGCAGCTGACGCTAAAACATGGGCCTTCAGGCTTGTGGTGGACCACTTGCCACCCGGCACGAGCTCTTTCCTGACCGTAGGAGCTTTCAGTCCCCACGAACGGGAGAACCTTCGACTACCCCAGCCAGGACGGGCCGCACAAGCCTGTCGCTGACGGCGGATCCCCCGACGCTCTCCGCCAACTTCTTCCTTCTCGGGGCCGGTCACTTCTAGGGCCCAGGATTCTTCAATGCCTCATCCAGCGGTCTTCTCCCAGCCCCGACGCCGACACCTTTCTTTATCTTCACCGTAGGCTCCATCCGGACGTAAAACAGCAGTCACTCAAAACGCTCCAGGAGCCAAGCACACGTAAGGGAGGCAGGACTGGGAGCGGTCCAGGCAGTAGATAGGGTGGGTGGCGTGGCCTGTATAAGTTCGGAGGAAAGATACAAGGGCCGACTGAACAGTGAGGCACAACAACATAACGAAGGTGGGTTGGTCAACATCTGAGGCAAACCATACCAGCAATCTCCGAACAATCTTACCCTCCCCTGATATCGAACCCGAATGTCCTCATACAACGTCTGAATAAGAAGGCCTAGGCCATAGACGATATTTACCATAGCATTTCTTCCAAGTTGAGTTTTAGATTCAAGCCCTTTATAAATAAGGTTATATTTATTTTCTGTCATCATATCTTTTCAGGCTGTACACATTTAAATGCAATAAGTTATAAGGGATGGGGAAGGTAGAATTTAAAGAAAATGTACCCACATTTTCATGGAGGGGGAGAGGTTTCCGTACACCCTGCCGGGTTTCCTCGTCACAGAAAAATTCGACTAGATGAGTCTGACATCTAGTCCACGTGCCCAACGATGCGGGTGACACATAGTATGTCTCCCTGACCACCCAACTACGGCAACGTGCCTCCTTGTTCCTGTCTCTGCTACAAAGTCTTGGACCAGACGAGCATTGGATTTAAAATACGGGCAGGTAATTGAACTCACGTTTTATGAAGGACATAAATCTTTGGACGTAGTCGGGTGCATTGTTTTTTATTATATTCCCCTCCCCGGCACCCTCTCAACCTATGCCCTCCTCTCACCCTACTCCCCTCAGGGGATATTAAATGCAGAGTAGGTCAAGCGTATCTTTGGATATCTCAAAAGGTATTATCGGTACGCTCACTTGCGATAAAGCGTGGCCTTTTTCTTTTCTTATGAAGGCGCCTGGCTCCTAAGGAAACTGCTTGAACGTAATTTCAAAGTATCTCTTAAAAAAGTGTTTTATTCAAAATTAAATAAGTAAAATTGACTACAGAGTGGTGTGATTTTTAATTAGTACATTCAAATGTATTATTGAGCTAAAACCACACCATTGAGCACCTGGGTGTACTGTGGGTGTTTTTCCTAGATAGTTTCCTCTCGCTCCCGCCGCTAATGCTGGGATATTTATTTCAAACGTTGCCTTCCTTATCCCTACCCTACAAGGGTAATTAATATATATATATAAATAAAAGTATACACCCAGATAGTACATTAAAAATGTGATGAAAAATTAACATATGAATGATATCACTGTGTTAGTGGTCGCCTCTTAAATGCTGCATTTTTTTCCAGTAGGGATGTAATAAATTTGTTACTACTAATTAATATACGTTAGCCATTTATTAAAGAGTCGGAGTCTAAGGCTTGGAGTAGTAGCTACACAGCCCTGGTTATGATCACGGTCAGGTGTACCAAGATGGTTTATCCTCTTTGGTTCCTCACTCTCCTTCCACGTGCACTCCGCTTAACCTGAAGGTGATTAGATACGGTCATAGCTTAATACGTTCAGGTAAGACTGATACCTTGATTGATTTCCACTGTGGCTAGAATATAAGATAGGGCCATGGTGTAATCAGTCAAGGTATTAGTCTTAGCTGGACGGATTACCCTATCTTATAAGCTACTCCATAGTGGACCCATGAAAGGTAGGCTGCTACCTTTCAGAGTAGACGAAGTATAGATGAAGTACACTTCTTTTCTCCTCTGCACCCCATTAGAGTAAATATGCGCATAGCCCGGACATGTAGTAAGACGTGGAGTAGAGGGGAAAATAGAAAAAGGTAAAAGAAAAAAAAGCGTCAGCAGTAAATGATGAGTGTGCGGGGTGTTCGCGTAGGGTAATAATTGAGGTGGTTTATTGGCGGACTGGGAGCAGCGCGTGACCTTACATACCCTGCCAATTTGGCGACGGGTTGCGAAAGGGAGCAGAACAAATTGCCGCTCTTAAAAAAAACCTCGGAGAGTAGTTCTTGGACCCTTCCCTTCCCCCAGCTTTGTTTTATTCTAGAGGTCGGCTCTAGGGCATTTATTTGTCTTTTAGCCTCACGAATAATGGTATGTTTGTTGTTTTGTTTGGTCTGCCATCGTATTGTGCTGTAAGAGAACCAATATTAGAGGTTCGTTTTCAACTAGAGAGCTCTTAAGTAGCTTGAACTTTTGTTTAATTTGGGAAAACAAAGTGTAGTTTTAAATAAATGACCTACAAACTTTGTTTTTATACCACAGCATTTAACTACCTGTTAAGGTATCAAGGGCGTAGAAAGGGAAGATCCGGGGGGTCCAGACCCCCCTTGGGATTTGTTGGACGCACCTTAAAGGGGGTTGCACAGATACATTAAAAAACTTGTTGCTATGCTATACTTTTTTACTTTTATTTAATTTTTAATTGTTTAAGTCATCAAGCAAATACCAGTTAATTAATATATTAATATTCACCTTCAAGATGAAGCTAGTAAAACTTCGGATTGTAAAATTATCTTTCTTAGAAAGACCGATTAGTTGGGATCAAGAACAAGAGGCAAATAATTTCGCCATGCCCTTTTTACTTGAATAAAAGAACAACTGTTGGATATGGTCACATGGAGTTTGTAGCTTGTGTAGGTAGGTTTACTATTATTCCCCCACCTACCCTTTCAACACCCCAAATTACTCAAAACATTATTTTGTAATTACGAACAGTTTGAAATAATACACAACATCTCAACAGCATTGCTAGTTAACACAAAGATGTGAAAGGTTGTGTTAGGATAAGGGAATCAGTGGTAAAATTGTAGTGGCCTGTTGCTAATATGATATTAGTGTTAGTTACATAAAAATATATCAGATCTAAAAAAAAAGTAGCTACACGCCTGACATCTGGTTAGTAAAAGAACCACCAGCAGAAACTATTCCCTACGAGATATCAAAAGAAATTAGATATGTTTAAAAACTTTATTTCACCGTGTTTCACAACCTATTGCGTTGTAGGTTTAAGTATGCTACTAATTACGTCATTGCTGTGAGAATGATAAAGGCAGAACTAAAGGAAATGTACCCGACGTCCTCATCACCGGCAAACCAAACTATGATCTTGATTCTTGACCATGTTCTCATTGATGCAAGTAATACTTATATCAATGCTGCTCTAGTATTAACAATATTATATTCGCTTATGTGTAAGTTTTAAGACTAGGATAAAATTTTGTTTACAAAATGCTTCATTCTCTTTTAACATAACTATTCTTATTTTCTCATATGAATAGAAAATATTGTAACCGTAAAAAAATTTGACCTTGAGAATAGGATGAATTAATTTAATATGGATCCGAACCCAAAAAATCGGATGTGGAAATTCTGTGTGTCCGTCGGTTTATCTGTCTATACCTGGTGCCACAACCAAAATGGTTTGATGGCTTTTCTTAAAACTTGTATATTTAGGAATTTTATAATATTACTTTCAAACTTTTCAAATTTTAGTTCCAGCCCTTATAATAAGGGTTGTTTATTGGTAACTATTTTTGAAATTTAAAAATTTTTCAAAAATGTCTCTAACAATTTTGTTTAAAATAAATATCTAGGGTGTATTTGACATGACAAATAATGTTTGCCTATTTAATGAGAGAAAATTTGCTTAAGGAAAACTTACCAAAGACTAGTTTTTGAAAATTATGTGTTTCTAGAATATTGCTTAACGATTTTGTTTAAAATATATAGCCTGTTTTAGAGTGGTTTTAAATAATGAATAGGACTGCATACCTGTTTTTCAGAGGTAAATGGATTTATGCGCAGTTTACATATGACTACTATTTATTAAATTCAAAATATCTCAAAAATGGCTTTAATATTTTTATTCAAATTAGAAATCTAGACAGAGTTTTAAATTATAAATAGGCCTATCACTAAATAATTATTGTTCAGGGGAAAAATTATTTATTTTAAAATGTCTTACTGACGACTTATGTATTTAAATTCAAATATTTTGAAAATGGCTCGAACGATTTTGTTCAAAATTGATATGTATTGTTTTAAATGATTAATATACTTGATTTACAGACAAAATCGATAGAAAGATAGTTTATTGGTGTCAGATTTTTGAAAATGAGAAATATTTTAAAATATACTTTAGTGATTTTATTTAAAGTGGACATCTGGGGAATGTTTACATTATAAAAAGCAATGTAATAAGTTTTTAATTGGTTCAAAAACATGTTCCGGGGAAATATCATGAATATAAAAATTTTGTTCAATATTTATATATGAATAGTGTTTCATTCGATGATAAAAAAATGTGTTATTTTTCTTAAGTAAAATGATTAAAGAGTACTTTATTAAAAAAAATTAAAATGCCGTTTCAGACTATAAAAGACTATATTAGAAAGTAATTGTGTCATAACAATTATTTCGGAATATTTTATCTTAGAATTTCCTTCAAGAATGATTTATCTTTACTCAAAACATTTTATCAGAGACATTTATCATCTTAGCTCTTATCTATTCAAACTATCCCGTCTCTACAGTTGGCAAGTGTGTAAAATGGGAGTTTAGGGGCCTGGACCCCCCTGGAATTTAATGTACACTTTTATTGGTTAAAGGTAATTAAATAACATTTTCTTTCAGACCCACCCCTCCTATGAAAATTAGCTTTCTACGTCCTTGATAATTACTCCAATGGGGTATACACCCAACCAGTATTCGAACCCCAATCTCCCATCTTGTTTTAGCACCATATCTTACTACTTGTTCAGGTTATACGCATGTATTAATTACGCTAGTGGTTTTAGGGATTAGTTAGGTTTTATTTAGAGGAAACGTACCAACATTTTCGTGCAGGGAGAGTGAAAAACAATTTTGGGGGGGAAAAAATTCCTCATTACATCAGACCGAGATTCAAACCTCGATCTCCTGGTCATTGTTAGGCCAGTCTAACATGAGAGTGACGCCTTAGACCGTTCGGCCAATTGAAATTGGTCTACAAACTAACTTCGCCTAGAACAAAGAAACCACTAATTTCTTTTTTAGCAAGCACCGCATCTTACTATCCGTCCAGGCAGGTAAATATGAGAAAGGCAGAATATATAGGGCATGTACTCACATTTGAGAGGATGGAGAGTGAAAATCTATTTAGTAAAATTAACTCTAAGTAGGGCCTATACCCAACAGGGATTTGAGTCTTGCTTTCCCCATCTTCAACCAAATCAAACGAGACCGTCCATTAGTCCATGTACCTAAAGTAGCTCCACGACTTATTTGGTGCTGACTGACAGCTCACAGCTGACTTCTGACACTCAACATTTAGGTATATACCACATGGTGTAAAGCTTAATTTCCAACCTCACGCAGTAGTTTAGGTATATCGTTAATTAAATATGAAAAAACGTGTTCAAAAACAAGCGTTACTTTTTATATAAGTTTTTATTAGTGATTATGTAAGTGTACAACCACCTTTAACTTAATTGTCATGCAACTATCATATGTGGGAACTCCAATCTTGTTTGATTTCCTGGCTAAAAGAAGAAAGTTGGAGATCTGATCCCGACTGGATTCACCAAAGTGGCTATTCTTACATGGTTTCCCATTCTCCTTCCATTCAGATGTGGATAACATTTCGTCTACAATTTTACCTTCCTCATAGCTCACAACGGCATTAGTTTAAATTTGTAAATAGCCTGGGTGACTAGTAAGATGCAATGCGTCAAAATAAATTAGCAAATATAAAGCTATGATATTGTCAAGTTAATAATATAGGCCTAGTGTTACTATTTATTATTTGAGTTATTATCGTGAACTTTCTGGATCCACTTTTATATCAGCACACGACTTATAAACCAACTTAAATCTAGAACAGATACAACACCAAGCTCTCCGAACGTTAATTCATCATTGTGATGCATCACATTTTACCAATAATAAATTTTTTTAGCCATGCATGGAATCAAATCCGGGACTCTTTATCTCAGTAGGAAGATACGCTACCGGCTGGGATAAGTAGTTGAAATTTTAATACACTAGGATTTTAGTTCGAATAAACCTTTATAAAATATAGTAGAACTTTGATAATCCGAATTAATTGGGACTAGGAGCGGTTCGGATCATCAATTCATTTGGATAAGCAAGTATGTATTTTATTTTATAAACAAGACAGATAGAATACAATATAATAAGGAGCAGTACACTAATTGTTTTCTAATATTTTTTTTGCCAATGTGGAGGATTAAGAAGCAAAAAGATAGGCTGTATAATATGTTGATAAAAATCTAATTACTAATTGATAATAATAATAATAATAATAATAATAAAAAATTACTAACTAAAATAATCGTCGCAGTGAGCTTAGCGCTTTTCTCGCTAAAACGTTCATTTTAAATAGCGTTTCTTCCTGTTTTCTAAATTTCATTAATTTGTTTTGACCTATTTTGGTGAGTTCGGATTACCAAACGTCGGAACTATTAAGGTTCTACTGTACAAGCTTATTGTTTGCAGTCAGTATTGATGACATTTAACCAACCCCTTGACATAGTGGTCAAAGCACCCGGCTGCCGACTCATAAATCCTGGGCTCAATTCCCGACAGATACAATGAATATTTTTCCCGAAAGGGGAATTATCACAACGATTACCAGGATCTGGTTGATTTAGTTAAGGTGAGGATATAGAGAACGCGAAAAAAGACCAGTTTTTATGCAGTTTTTATAGCAAAACTTTTTTTTTTGTGAAAAGAAATAAAAAATCGCTTCTAACAAACGGAGAGTTTAATTTTCTTAACATGGTGATATAAAAAGTTCTTGAATATCTGTGAAGGGTGTCCTGAAATTTCATGATAACTTTTTGTCTTCATTTAAAAAGTCTGTCATGCTCACGACATATTCAACAACTGTTGATATAATCATATGAAGAAAATTAAACTCCAATGTTTATACAGAAGTTATATTTGATTTATTTCGAACAAAGAAAAAAGTTTTGCTATAAAAACTGCAAAACATTGGTTTTTTCTCGAGTTCCCTACACCCCCACAAGAGTTTCTTCTGGTTCCACACCCTCATATTCACTATAACCACCACCTCATCTCATCGGGACATGGAAAGAGCCTCCATTAAAAGAATGTACTGATAGTACATTCAGGCGTCCACGTCCCCTGGGTACATAAGTACTATAAGTACTACAATCTGGGCTACGAGTGATTTAGCTCAGACACGCCTATGTGAAAATTGAAAACATTTTACTATAAATTCTAGTCTTATTTTATAAGTATTGATATTAAAAATTTTTAGAACCGCGTCTTACTACCCGTTCGGGTTATACGCTTAAGTACTAATTACTCTAATGGATTAGGAATTGGGAAGGTTAAATTTAGAGGAAGTGAACCCGCGTTTGCGTGGAGGGAGAGTGGAAAACCATTTAGGAAAAACCACCCCCAGTTCACCCGACCGAGATTCGAACCTCGATCTCCCCGTCCTCGGCGGTCGAGCTCAACACGACTGGCGCGTTAGCCAACTACGCCACCGAGGCGGGTTGTATTTATATTTTATATCAGAAAATATCACATTGTTTGACGTATTAGTTAATTTTGTGACTGTCAAAAAAAGAATATACTTAAATGAATCTGACTGTACCACCTAGGTTTGTGGTTTAAGAACACTTGATTATAATTTAATAGTTTTTTTTTCATGTCCCAAATAAAGTACTTTTTCTCCATCAAACGAGGAGATATTAAGTTTTCTTCATAAAGCACAATTTATTGTTGTTGTTTTTTTTACTGAAGGAAGAAAGTCAAGGCAGTTGAGTAGAGCGAGATACAGTATGAAAGGTTGTTCTATTCCTTTCTATGAGCCCTCAACTAGGCTCTTGAAGCAAGCACTTGGGTGGAATATTCTCCAGCTCCATAGAGATGCTGCGTAACAACGTAGGGCTGTCAGACAACCCTTACGTAGACTCGGGTTTTATAAAATTAGACCCACATATCTAAACTTTTAGAAGACTTTGCTCGGAAATGGCTGGAAAATTAACTAGCTTTTGTTCTTGTTCCACATTTTACCACCCGTCCGGGTTATAAGCGTTTAATTAAACTAATGTAGTAGATAAAGAGAAGGTAGAATATTGGGTGAAATGTACCCGCATTTGTGCGGAGGAAGAGTGGGAAATAATTTAGGATAAACTCCATCTGTATAACCACCCAGGATTCGAGCCCCAACCTATAAGGCAACCGCAAATTTAATTAGATGAGTTCAGCATTTAATCCGCATGCCCATTGGTGCGGGCTGTAACTAAATTTGAGCCAATACTTTATTGTATATAAAACAAGAACACAATTTTTGTACAAACAGAGAAATGTGCACAAAATGATAAAATAAAATATCTGTAATACATTACAAAATCACTTTCTTACCCTAAGCACAAAATAATACGTAAAAGATAAAAAGAAACCATCTGAATAAAGGATATTTTGGTGGACTTTAACTCGAACCATAAGTGATCAAAAATATGTTTTAAGTTGGTAATAAACTTTGAAAACATGCTTAGACTTAACATGGCGAGAAAGAAGGAAGGCTCCAAGTGATTTAGTGTTCATTAGAAATCTAGTCCCAGGCGCTAATGCCCCACATCATTTTATAAAGCATTTAAATAAAATTAACATACAATACGTTTTCGTGTGTTTTAACTGGTGTTTTTATTCGCGTATCTGTGTTATCGCGGTCTTAAGCGTCAGTCTCACAATATATTGGATTGCCCGTAATGGGGTGGTTGGAATATGATCTATCACTGTAGTTTCCCGATTCTTTCTCCATACCAATGCGGGTTTATTTACTCTAAATGGACCCCTCGACCCCGATCCCAACCTCTTAGAATAAGTTTTTTTTAGCACCACGTCTTACTACCCGTTTGGTTTATAGGCTTATGTACTAATTACGCTAATGGTTTTAGGGATTAGGAAGGTTAGATTTAGAGGAGGTGTACCCGTATTTACTTGGAGGGAGAGTCGAGAACATTTAGGAAAACCATCCTCAGTACACCCGACCGAGATTCGAACCTTGATCTCCCCGTCATCGACAGCCTAGTCCAGTGGTTTTCAAACTTGTATGCTCCACGTACGCCCTGGGAATATTTATATAACTGGCATATCCCTTGTATGGATATAAAATACTCTAGTATAATAATGGTTATACCATAAAACATATATATTTATTAATGTATATTTATAGTTTACTTTACACAACTAAATATATTAATAAACACAAAAAATGATATGATTGATTGAACAACTCTAACAAAATTATCAATATCATACCGTGGGTACTAAGTGAGATAGGGTTATTAATTGTACAATAATTCCACCGATTCATCGCGTACCCCCAATATGTGTTCCGAGTACCCCTCTTTGAGAATCACTGGTCTAGTCTACTGTGATAGTAGCACCTTAGACCATATGACCAACGAAGCGGGTTAGAATAAGTTGATAATGACTTTTATGATAATTTCACTAATAAAAAAAAATTGATCGAAAACAGACTTGTGAGATGCTTCGGTGGACGTACGGGCTAAGGCGTCTGGTTTGCCGATGATTTGGAGTTAAAGGTTTGAATTCCGGCTAGGTGTAATGGGAATGATATTCTCATAAATGGTTCCCCAACTCTTTCTCACACAAATGTGGGTACAGTTCTTCTACATTCTAGCTCCCTTATCCCCACCCTATTGGTGTAAAATATTCGAAGTGCTTGGATGGGTAGTAAGACGTGTTGAGAAAAATTGAAAATCAACATTGTGAAAAAATCTCCAATCTAACCAATAATAAACGTTAGAGCCATGCTGGTGGGATTCAAACACGGTAGCCTTGGCTTGTCACCCCGACTTGTGGTGCCAGGGGAAAGGATGGCATGCAAGTATGGAAGGAGATATCTCCTCCATCGAAACAGAGTGTACCTAATGAACTAGCCCATTAATTTAATACCAATTAGAAGGCTTCCCGCCCGGATCTCAGACGCATAGAATGGAAGCCCTTCACGAGCACAGAGAGCGCCAACAAGCTTCTGGCCGGCTCAGAAACATGCGCGGTATCCAGGCAGTGACTTCATTGAAACTGTTACCTGATCCTTACAACTGGAAATACGTGTTCTGGTTAAAATGTCGGACTGTTGAACACACAGGGGAGGGGATGTATTAGTTAAAATATTTTATTATAATCAGGGCCTGGACTTTTATTACCTAAAATATGACTAAAACTTCGAAAAAATTACTTTAAATTTATAGCAACAAATAAAATATCTAAAAATATTAACAAAAACTCTTAATAAATGCATACAACTAAATAGATTTTACACGCACTTTACAAATACAAACTAAATAATATACATGCAATTAAAAGCCTTTAACAGCTTCTTCTTAATATAACAGTGATTTTACAAATACTTGCTCCAGTTAGCAATAGCTATCCCCTCCCAACGTAACCCTCTCCAGTCTAATTACAGCGTCTCACCAGGAATGTCTATTTTACAACCACACAAGCAAAGAGGATACAAGTTCATGGCCTACATTATCTTCTCATGCCGACGGTATTATTGTGCGTTAGAATATGTTTTGAATATTTATGCATTTATTTTGATAATATTTAGAAATATCCTTGATTAACAAAAATGCCCAAAAAATCCAAAGTTTAAAAAAATGATCTATTAAAAAATGTTTCCACAACCAGAGGGTCAAGAAGATAATTTGTGTGTACATGAAAATTGTCTGTGATGTACCAAAAAAAGATGTCATGTCATCAAGATCCCCGTTCTGAGTATAATATATAAGCATAGATATATTAAGGGCCGGTCTTATGACTACCGGATAAATATTGCTATCGGGAGGTTAAAGTAAGCGACCAGATAAAGGTTATTAGCCACTTTAATGTTTTACGCGTATTATGAACTGAATTTATATGCCGGATAGCTATCTGTAGGATAAATATTTTTTCATGCAGAAAACACAAGGTTGGTACTGTTTTTACTGGTGCACGCATGCGTATAAGCCCTGCTGATACCGCTACAACCTAGCGAGTTGAATTATCGCTCAACATTTGTTAAATAATGGAGGCTAAACGAGTGCAAGAAAACAGGTGGCGTCACATGGGCGCAGAAGCTAAGTTGTCTTGCAAGTACTAATGTTGGTGTCTACCAAAATGTGGGAAATAGTTGGATACAACGTTTATAAAATGTATTTTGTTGTACTGACATTTAAATAATTTGTTCTTATATAACTATAACTCTACAAATAGTTTGTCAGTTTTTGTATAAGTGTTAATTAACTGTTCTAACTTTATATATAGTTAGAACCTGGGCCTGTGGTTATTAAACACGCAAACCAAGATTTTAACCTAAAAATAGATGTTGATAGGTGAAACCTCATGAAAAACAACGCGCCACTATGGCAACGCCAATTTTAACTTTCAGATAAAAGTTAGCAGGTACTTAAACCTCCCGATAAAAATGTGATGGATAAATACATTTTATCTGGCAGATAAATGCTATCTAACGATCATAAGACGCACTTTTAACTTATCGACCAGATAAAAATATTTAACTGCTAGATTAATATTTATCCAGGAGTCATAAGACCGGCCCTAACAAATCAGGGCTTCTTGCCTAAGTAGCTGTTAGTGCCAATCAGATGTTGCGATTGGGTTGGATATTCATTTTTTTAAATCACCAAGTCCTACTACCCATCCATGTTATACGCATATATTATTATAACAACTCTAGTGGGGTAGAGTTGAGAAGCATTTTAGAGGTACTCTACCCACATTTGCGTAAAAGGAGAGTGGGAAAACAATTTAGGAAATACCAGCCTTGGTAGACCAGACCAGGATTAAAACCTTTATCTCCCCGTCATCAACAGACTAAATATTAATAACATTTAATAATACAATAGTTTGGTGTTTATTGAAATTAATACAAACATATTTTCTATTACCCAAAACATAGACTCGTAAACATAGTTTAAGAGTTGAAATTTTCTGTTCTTAAAAGTAAAATAAAAACCTTATTTTGGATGTTAATTAAGACCTAAATGCCCATGAAACTAAAGGTAACTGAAATAGGAGCATATAATGGATCTTTGTGAGTCAAATTATGTAGTTTAATAAAGGGTTACAAAACACATTTTAATGGGATATGTGTTTTCCTCCTACCCTGTTTGTTCTCCTACTGACGGAGAGCCCTTTCTCCAAACTTTAGATCATAGATATGTATAAATGTTGTATTAAAAAAAAAGGTTTATAATTTAAGTGTCGATAATGATATAGACCAAAGCCACAAAATAACTATTTTTCAGGAGAGCAAAATGAAGGTTTAGGAAAATCTATAAATCAAGATATTATACAACAAATTATAAGTATCTTATAAACTTTGACTTTCATGGTACATTACTTGATTCTATGCAGGTGAGCACAGGAATGTAAAAAAGTATATATATATATATATATATATTCAAATTATTGCGTGACACTTTAGGAATTACAATAAATTATATCAATATTTCATATACATACAATGTGTTAATATAATGAAAATTGATAATTTATTGTTAAATATTGATATAAAATTATGTGTATAAGGAAGGTCTCTTGAAATCACATAATGGAGCCTAAATCAACATCCTCAGTGTCTGTTCCCCCAGCTTGTTGTTCTCCTCTTAGAGCTTGAGCTAATAGCCGGTTGCCTTAAGGTGAAAAGAGAAATGTCAGTTTTATATAAAGTGCGCCTGCATTAGCATGGAGGGTAGCTAGGAAAGCCACAGTGATGCACAAGACCATAATCATTCCGAAAGAAATGCAAGTTTCAAACTCCCTGTCACATAAATCTAGTATATTGCTATATTGACGCACTAGACTATGTGACCACTAGCTATAATTTGTATCTGAATAATAACTGATCAAGTGTAAAAAAAATATATGAGTAAATGTTAGTGTAACCGATAATCCGTTTGATATCGACAGGTTTAGTTATCTAGTTATTGGAGAGAGGGGTTCAGGGGTGTCAGCTTAGCTGCTATAGGGTATAGATGGATCCTCTTCTTCGAGGAAGGTCTGCCCTAAAGGAAATTACTGCCATCACAAAGCGTAGCGTGATCCGTTTCCAGTCAATATCCTCAGGTTGTACACCTGTATTCTATTGATATGGAGGCATGAATGGAGAACCAACAATAAGTTTCATGGCATAAAGTGCTTCAACAGACGACCCTTTCATTCCTCCCCCCCTCCCCCCCTCTGTATCGATAAACTGGTCTCATTGTTATCTGAATGCCTCGTATTTAATATACTGAGCTCCTGGGGGAATTAAGCGCAATGGTACTATGCAATGTACGTACATATATACTCAGTTTTACTTATGGTGGTAAAATAAGGAACACGAGCTGAGGGCAGTATTCTTGCAGTTTTTATATCAAAACTTTTTTTTTGTCAAAATAAATAAAATAATTCTCCAGTAGGAACGAGTTTAATTTTCTTCACATTGTGACCTCAACTGTTATTGAATATCTGTCAAGGCGGTCCTGAAATTTAATGACCGACTTTTTTCTCTTCGTTTGGAAAATTTTCATTTTATCTAATGCCACTATGCTCACGACAGATATTTAAAAACTGTTGACATCATCATGTGAAGAAAATTAAACTTTGTTTCTATTAGAGAAATATTTTATAGACCGTGTCCAAAAAGAGGTTTTGGCTTAAAAATTGCAATAATACAGACCTTAGCTTGCGTTCCGTACGCTAACACCTTGTAGAGTTATAGGGTAAAACGCCTTACCTTGTTTCATGATACTATGATATAGAACTATATAAGGTCATAGATTGATCAGTTAAGGAAATAGTGTTTGCTACCTTCTTGGATAAATTATGATTATAAAATATTCAAACTTAATTATTTTTGCACCACGTCTTATTACCCGTCCTGGCTGACCTCATCTAATTATACCAAAGGGGTAGGGGTGAGGAAAGTAATATTGAAATAGAATGTACCTGCATTTTCACGGAGACTGTGAGGAAACAATTTAGTAAAAAAAAAATCTTCAATACACCCGTCCAGGATTTGAACCCTAGCCTCCTCATCACTAGCACACCAAACCAGATGAGGTTGACACCTTAAGCCCCGCGCCCACCGAATAATTGTTCCCCAAATCATAGCCCTGGAGATTTATTATTATTATTAGCACCACTTCTTACTACCCGTTTGGGTTATACGCACTTACGCTAATGTGTAATGGTAAGATGATTGTAAGATGAAATGGAGGACCTACAGTTTAACGTGCGATCCGAGCCACGGTGGAGGCCTGGCATTCCACACATTAACAAGTTGTAATTAATACACGTCTTTTCAGAGGTGAAAGAAGGGTTTGTCAATTGGATAAATCTGTGCCAGGACCTAGGATTGAACCCCGGACATCCATCATAGAGGTGTGACACCTTATTCCTAGACAACCAGGTCATCCTGTAACCTTGTTACGACATGTGAACACTAAGAGGTTGTTTGACTCACCATCTTGGCCCCAGTTGACCCGTCTCGGCAAGGCCACGACTCTACAACACATCGCGGCATTGTCTAATATTGGACTGATTCGAGGCCTGAGGTTCATTCCCCGTCGTGAGAGCGCCCAAAAAAAAAGGAAGAACGATGTACGCGAGATCAATGTGCTCCATCGGACGTGTTCTGAAAGCTCATAGAACTGTTCTTCCGCACGCGTTTGATTGCGCGTAGAACGTTGGAGCATATTCCAGAAGCATGCTACCCCTTACCACTCTCTCCCTCCATTTGTTCCCGCACCTTGAGAGCACATGGCATATTCTTAGGATATATAATGGTAGGGATCTGTGATTTAGTCACACATTACACACTGATCACAAGGTGAGCGACGTTTTCGTAGGCTAGTTAACGTTCGAAGATTCTAAATTCCCTTTGGGCTTAAAATGTTATCCTATTCAAAATTATCGTTCTGGACTTGTAATATTTAATTTTGTTGATTTTGAAAAAGAAATTAACTTAGTAAATTTGCTCTTAAAGCCATGAAAATGTTTAATATATTTTGGTGGTTAGTTCAAACCATTTGTCTATCTTTGATATTATTATCTTTTGGAAGGACATTTGGTTCCTGTATTTTAACTTGAAATCTTTGCTTATCCGCCTAACGGATGGGTTTTATATTTTTCGGTACCGCCATTATTGGGCGGTCACTAAACAGATAGCGTCGTTCTACAGCTCTGCCTATTTTAATTTTTAGAGGGATAATAGTCATTTGTTATTAATTAGGAGAATGTTTATTATTGTTAGATATGTTGGAAGTTTATTGCATGTTAGTCAAAGACGGGGCCATGGGTCGGCGAGTTTATACTGTAGTTTTGGCTTAAATATTTAATGTTTGTACAGCCTTTTGGAGGCGTAAGTCCCAAAATTAAAACTTTTGCAGGTTATTTCAATATGTCCGATTTAATTGGGAGGATGTATGTTATATGGGTACACATTGTTATTGTTTGGACTGATTGGGGATCATCAATAAGGGCAACTTAATAACTATTTCATATTTACTAGATAAATTATCAATACCTGGATCTTTTATTTGCCTGTTAATTGCTATTATGGCGGGGCTGGTAGGAATTTGGAATTAAGGTCAATTTAATTATAGATTATATCATATATTTTGAGTCACCATCTATGGGCGTTAGAAGGTGTCCCGCAAATATCAGATGTTAGTTATCTGCTGTTATCATATTGTATAATGCCGTTTGGGCATTGGCGGTGTTCTATGGTTCATAAAACCTGTTTTTGCCAATTATATAATGTTCATTTCTAAAAGTTATATATATTTTGAGCGCATAACGCTCTATGCTTCTCACTTTCTCGTAGAGCTGTATTTGTTTTTTACCTGAATAAAATAACTCTCTTGTTACTATCCCTAACCATTATTTATGAGTGATGATATAGGAGGGTGGGTGGGGGGGGGTAGTTACAACCCATGGAGATATCAAGTAGATAGGTTTCTCTGCGGATGGTTAATTTGTTGAATCTTGAAGTATTTATCCGAATCTAAGGTCACCTGGTCTAAGACGCCTAGACCACAATAGACAGTACGTCAAGGCTTGAATCTCGGTCGCGTGGTCTGGGCATCAGGGCGTGGGGAAATTTCCACTTGATACTCATCACTGAATTTAATCATCCCCTCTCCATTCAAATGTATTTACACCTTCTCAATCCCTATCACAGCTATTTAGATTTTTCCCCCCTTAATCCACATGTGTGTTTTTTTCCACCACGTCTATCTCTACCCGTTCGGATTATACGAAAATAGATAAATTATGTTAATTGGGTCAGGATTATAAATATATAGCTTGGAGTAAATGTACAAGCATTTGCATGTAGGAAGAATGTTGAAGATGCAAATAATGTTTTAAAATATCTCAATTAAATAAAAATTTCAAGATGTGCACAGGAAACTATATTTAAATTTATTACGAATATGGTTCTAAAGATAAAGTTATAAGACCGTGGCGATACAATCATTTTATTTCAGCACCACGTACTACTACCCGTTCGGGTTATAAGCTTATGTACTAATTACGCTAATGGTTTTACGGATTAGGAAGGTTTTTTTAGAGGATGAGTACCTACATTTGCAGGGAGGAAGAATGGAAAATCATTTTTTTTAAACCACCCTCACTACACCCGACCGAATATTCGAACCTCGATCTCCCCGTCATCGGTTCTCTAGTCTACTGTGAAAGTAGAGAGTTAGACCACACGGCCACTGAAGTGGCTGATACTATCATTGATTGTAAATTTTACAACAAAAGCCGATATATCAAACCCAAATAGAAAACGATTGAGAGCCCGCCCGCTAAGTCAAGTCATGTGCAAAATAAGTTCCAAAGCGTAGTACGCTCTAGAACAAAGGCAAACAAAACAACATGGGTGGATAAAAACAACAAAAATACTTGAAACAAACACAAAGACAATGTAAAAACCCTTGTAGTATGGTTAAAGTGAAATCGCCCATTGATTGTCAAGTTAACGATTAGGTTTTGGTGGGTTTTTTTTTTTTGTTTGTTTGAGGTTTAGTTAATTTTTTTTCCGAGTTGTTGATACAAATGGAATTTGCCATGATAAAAAAAACTTTAAAAAATACTGTTGTTTGGGCAAAAAAAGTGGCAACTAGTATTCACATAGCTAATATTTTTAATCTAATTGGAAAAAGTCTATAACTTCAATTTCATTTCATAAGATCTTTTGTTATTTTTTGATTATACGCTATATATGTACTACTCATTTATTTCAAATGATACATGATAGGAGAGAGAAATATAAAGATAAATTTCCATTCAGTGACGATATCAAAATAAAATACTATAGCCAATTATTTCAGATACGACAAACAATGTTAGTGAATCTTATACTTTCAATTATACTTGATCAAAATGGCTCTGGTAATTTTGGCAACTATTCGGTCGACCAAAATAGTTAACGTAAACAAACATGTTATAATCTTTAAAATAAAAGTTGGGGTTTAATCTATACTGTCGGAATGGAAATAAAATATATGTTGCTTTACTCATAATTCGCCCCCTTACTCGTTTATTAAAAACTATTTATAGAAATAAACACTGTAGATTATACTAAAGATCCTTTTCTCAGTTTAACTACACTTAAATCCGTACCGGTGGGAATACATGCAAAGCCGTCAGTCTCATTTATTATTGTTTGTCTTTTAATGCATGTACACGAGAGGTGTAAATCAAAGTTAGTACGGGTGTGTTTGTAGGTGGGTGAACATGATAATAATAATAATAATAATAATAATAATAATAATAATAAATAATAATAATAATAATAATAAATTTAAACTAGTTGAACATGAAAATTGGTGTCACCAGTGACTATGGTTTCAAAGTTAAGATCAAGTAGCTGATGATTCAACACGTCTATCTAAGACTCGTTCCTTAAATTATGAGTGAAGAATGATTCTGAACACGGGACGAATCCTGGATGACTCAGTGGCAAAAAAATTATCACGTTAAGCCAAGGGTCCCGGGTTCGATTCCCTTACCCAAGTGCCATATTCCAACTAATTTAGATCCATTGTTTGTGTTGTGGACAGTCAAGAGTTATATTCCTAGCCGGTACATTAATGTAGTGTATCCTAAATAGTTCCTCCTTAATGCAAATGTAGGTAAGCTTTCCCTAAATGTTACCTTCCTCAACCCTACCCCACTAGTATATTATGTATATACACATAGATTATATATATGCGGATAGCCCGAATTTAAATCACAGAAGATAAATATTTTCATCCATGATGAAGAATACTGCAATGATAACCGAGACATAGAAAACTTCACGCCGGTCGATGGCGTGGCTTAAATCCTGAGAAAAGCTTTTATTTCTCCATCCCCATGTACAGGCTATCCACATTTGATTACACTAATGGGGTAGGGCATAGGAAGGTACCATTTAGATTAAATGTACCCGAATTCACGTGGTGGTGGTTCGTAAACAATTTTTAAAAACATACACTTAGTTCACACAGTTGTGATTAGAGCGCCAGCCTCCTCAAACCACGAACATTGATACTAAGTCTACGTGCCCAACGGTGCTAGCTACTTACAGGTATCTTTGTTTGTAGCGTTGATGCGTAGTCTAGTAGTAACAAGTATATTGATATTACTCTCTCTGGTTGTAGTTTCAACAGCCATCACTTACCTGAGAAACAAAGAAAACAACATAATAGTCAACAGTGGTTTCCTCACTTACCTAATTTGTGTTTATTTTAGCAACACAATCTAGTGGCCAATGATTATTTTAATCGGCTACTTAAATTTTCTTATTTAATGGTACATAATGTAAGAAAATATTATTTAAAAATTGCACCAGAATATTTTTATTAACTTAGGGTGATGAACCAAATCGTGGAAAAACCAATATGTTCAGACTTGAAAAACCCAAATCGTGACAAATCGTGAAAAAGCCAATATATCAAGCATCAGACTGGAAAAACTCAAATCGTGAAAAAGCCAATATATCAAGCATCAGACTGGAAAAACCCAAATCGTGGAAAAGCCAATATTTCTAGCATACAATCGGTAAAACCCAAATAGTTGAAGAGCTAATACATCAAGCATGAGACTGGAAAAAAATCAAATCGTGGAAAGTCTTGCAATATATCAAGAACCAGAATGGAAAATTCAATATTTCAAGCATCATACTGAAAAAACCCAAATCGTGGAAAGTCCCATATATAAAGAATCAGAATGGAAAACCTCAAATCGTGGAAAAGCCAATATATCAAGCATCAGACTGGAAAAACCCCAATCATGGAAAATCCACTATATCAAGCAAAAGAATAGAAAAATAAAGTTTCCTTCCATTACAAAACTAACAGGGTCTTTCTGAAAAACAATTACTTGGGGAAAACTGTCCCATTTTCCTTCTACCCCTTCTGGGCGGCCAAACGTATTTCTAGTTTAATATGCACGAGTATACGACTGGTTTAACTAAAGAGAGCCTTGTTTGCAAAATTACCTGCTTCGGTGATCATAAGGTCTAAGGCACCACACTTGTAATAGACTAAGACTGCTGATGAGAGGGAGATCGGGATTCGAATCCCAGTCGAGTGTACTGAGGGTGGTTTTCCCTAAGTGGTTTTTCATTCTCCCTTCACGAAAATGCGGGTACACTTCCTATAAAAATTAAACCTTCTTCATCCCTAAGACATTAGAGTAAATTAGTACATATTCGTATAGCCCGAAGTGTAGTAAGACGTGGTGGCCGCGTGACAGTTTTATGTAACAACTACTGACACTAGTGGGTCAGACTTTTGCACACTTTTAAGAGACAAAAGTTGCCAAGCGCCGACAAAATATTATTTTTCAAAACTAACATGTTTAAATTTAATTTGAAACTGCTCTCTTTTTTGATGATCGACCTATGTGACAAGCCACACATAGCGTTAATCGAGGGTTAAACTGATAAACCCACCGAATTAAAGTGTTGGCATCCACCCAAACCTTGGCTTAAGAGGTTTTGAAAAAGCTACATTCTATTTCTTTGAAGAACGTCTGTCCAGTCGTGGTAAGCGGTTAGTTTTGAATTTGTGGGTGGTATTCTAGGATGAGGCAGAGTTGTTTTTTTGAGTACTAGTGTAGGGTCGGTGTAGTTTTACTGTCTAGCCCTAGCTCGCCACTTAGGGTTAGTTTCATAGTCAGACTGTGTACGTCTCAAGTGCGGCGCTATACTAAATACAGGATAGTGAGATAATGAGAGTGTCCGCATTTTTATTTTACGTGCTTCATGTCTCGCTAACCATCCGGGCTACCTGCATATATACACTTAAAGGGTAAAGGATGAGAAAGGTATAACATAAAGGAAATGTACCTGTGTTTATATGCAGGGAGAATAGAAAACCAATCAAAACACCTCGGTACACCTGGCCGAGATTACAACCCTGACCTCCCCGTCATCAGCCAACTTGGCTGGACGAGACTGGCGCCTTTGTCCACGTGACCACTGGTTCGAGTTCTTCATTGTACCGGTTAAGGAAGCCTAAGGCCGCCGATGATGGGGAAGTAAAGGTACGAATCCAGACTGGGTGCAAAAAGGTGAGTGGCTTCACCCATCCTCTCTCTCTACTCTCTACTGTGGGTGCATTTCCTCTGAATTGTCTTCATAATCCTTGCCTCTTAGATTAAATCATTAACAGTCATCGTGTTACTTTTGTTTTAATGGAGACACATTTATAATATGTAGAGAAGACATTAATAAACTCAATTTCAAATTATAAAATGTTTAAATAAAATACTAAAAATAAGATTTCTAAAACCATTATACGACCAAATATTCAAAGTAGGTTCCTAATATTATATTTAAGCTACTAGACAAAGCAATTGTACAAATAAATATTAAAATACTAACTTTGAAAAAAAAAAAGACTAGAGTTGACACAGATAGATTGAACCTGTCAAACATGACAGCCGTTGCGAAACACACAGCTTGACGTACATAAAAGAAGATTCAGTAAGCCTAACTTCCAGAGCTGTCAAGTAGATTTCAATTAGCGGCGAGCGATCTAAATTAAATATGAGCGCACGGCGGCTTGAAGTGGTAGGAGAGGAGTAGAGGAGGTACAATTGATAGTGCAGCATAGAGGTAAGTTTTAAAACCCCTTTCGAAGGCTTTTAAGTTGAAATCACGATTGAAATAATCAAATTAACGCTATGTGAACTATCAGGTCGCATTAAGTTGTGTGCAGTGTGGCAGTTTCTTAATGACAACATTGCTATTTTAAGACATTTAGTTAAAAAAAAATATTGGTTTGGTGGTGCACTCAAAAATCTGCTTGAGAGATATTATCCAATGTATCAAAGCTAATATTTCTGGGCTTTTTTCAAAATGGGAGTTATAATGGGAATAACCGTAGAAACCTTTTGAATATAAATTAATAAGCCCGGTCTTAAAATGTAGCCTGTGTATTCGATCCACCTTCCCTTCACAAAATTATAGCTGTACTTGATATATATTAAGTGTTTATTACCAATTATTTGCGGCTTTGGGTGGAGGGAAGGGGCAGAATTCCTTGCTGCCCTTCCTTCCCATGGGTACGTCGCTGACTGGAGTGATATATTTTATCATTGTTTAAATACCTTTCTTAATTTAGCATGATGTAAGCTATCAGCTATTTTTCAAATACTTCTAAAACTAACATTTAATAAAACTTAATATGAAAACAAAGCTCGTTGGCTTAAACAATATATTAATGTCAAGCTTCAGAGAACTAGATTAATTTTCACGTTTAATGTGACCAAAAATTGGTTTGAACTAGATTTTAAAAAGTAATCTCACACTTCAGTGCAATTTAATATTTATAAAATGACGTTGAAAATTGAAACATATCTATCATAATTATAGTAGAATATTACCGGGAATAAATATCGTATTATGAAACGTGATTCTCGGTATATCGTTTAAGGTGGGAGTGTAGGAAACACAATTTAGGGCCGGTATTTTTGCAGTTTTTATATAGAAATTTTTTCTGGTCAGATTAATCAAATAATTCTACAGTACAAACATAGAGTTTAATTTTCATCACAAGGTAACCTCAACAGTTCTTTCTGTAAAGAGTGTTCTGGAATTGAATGACTTTTCCTCTTCATTTATAAAGATTCTCATCTAATGCTGCTATGTTCACGACAGATATTCAAGAATTGTTGATACCACAATGTGAATACAAAATATGTTTTTTTAGCACCGTGTTTTACTAACCGTTCGGGTTATACGCGTAAGTATTAATTACGCTAATGGATTAGGAATAAGGAAGGTCGAATTTAGAGAAAGTGAACCCGCATTGGCGTAGAGGGAGAGTGGAAAACCATTTAGGAAAAAACTCCAGTTCACCCGACTGAGATTCGAACCACGATTTCCCCATCCTCGTCAGTCTAGCTCAACAAGACTAGCGCGTTAGCTAACTACGCCTCCGAGGCGGGTACAATGGTTCTTGAATATCTCTCAAGGCCATAGTGGCATTAGATGACATACTTTTTAAATTAAGAGAAAACGTTGTAATTAAATTCCAGGGCACTTTTGACACATATTCAAGAACTGTTGAAGTCACCATGTGAAAAAAATTAAACTATGTCTATACTGGAGAAATTTTTGGACTGGAGAAATATTTGGTTTATTTTGGTTAAAAAAAGCACTGCCCCTAACTCGCGTTCCCTATACTACCGCCTATAAGTGGTGTCGTGGTGAGACGATAGCTGCCAGCTCTCTTTAGCTGTATTAGAGTGACACGCCGCCAGGTAGCAGCAGCAGCAGCGCCATCTGACACCCCCCTCCCCCACCATGACAATGGCTCATAATAGACCTTCCACTAACCCCCCTCCCAACCCCGTTGGTCATCTGGCGCAAGCCACGCGTATTGTTGCTCCAAGGATCTCCACCACCCTAACCCCCCCCTAGGGTGATCAAGCACGCGACTCTAGAGATCCCATTTCCCCTGGGTACTCGGGAATCACAGGCCCACCTTCACCCTGACCCATAAACGTATAGTAGAGGTAGCGACCACCTAGGATCTAAACATTTTTTTCCTTATACCGTGCCTAGCTACCCATCCAGACTATCCGCAAATTACATATAAAAAAGGACTTAAGAAATAAATAGGTACTAGCTGGTACTAGCTTCAAGGAAATGTACCCACATTAGCGTGGAGAGCTATTGGGGAACCCATTTAGGAAAATAAATACCCTCGGTGCCACGGCCAGGTTTCGAAATCTGACCTCTCAAACACCGGAAAACCATACAATACAAGAGTAATTAATTTATCTACGCACCCACCAGTGCGTATGTATATTATTTATATGAGATATCAGATTTAAAAGGATACTTCAATACAAGTGGCATTGTGCTTTTGGCAGCATAAAGCCCTCCCAAGTTGAAGGTGCCTGCGTTATCTGACAGCTGGTGTGATCTACTTGATCAATCATATCATGTAACTGACGATTTCCACATATACATCACAGACTTTGTCTTAAAATTGAGTGAAGAAGAACAACTCCTAGATGACTCAGTGGTAAAGCATTGGCATACTAAATCAAAGGTCCTGGGTTGGATTCCTGTGTCCAAGTGTCTTTTTAGTTTTAAAAAAATATGATATTTAGATGCGGCAATAACCGTAATAATTAAAATATATAGTAACTTGGATATTTAAGCCATCTTCAATAAATAATATGTTGAATTTGTTTTTATAGCAATGAAAATCATGTTTGTTATAATTTGTTTTTAAATTTACAGCCATTTCAGTAATTCTCAAAAAATTTAAAATATTTCAACAGTGTTTGGCAGGGCCTCTAATATCCATCCCCGTCTAATGTCCCCAATCAAAAGGTCCGTAAACAAAATCTGCTTCAGTCGTAGTCAAGAACGTCAAGACGTTGTACGTGGGCGTGCTGAAAAGTAATGCCTCCTATTTATTTACTATAAAATAATCAAATATAGGCGTACAAACTAATATATGCGTTCAAATCTCTAGCATTTTCCACCTCGCGAGGCTAAGTCTTAGACTTATGGTCGTAAACATGGCGGAGTGTAACACGAGTATGTCAGTGTTTGCAAATCTGGGCTATCGAAAGGTGTGCGTGTGATGGGCACCTCTAATGCTCATTTCCGAAATGAAACAGAAGCGGGCGGACATTAGTCAACAGTTTTTAGTTTGCCATGGATATGAAGGCAATGAATTCTTGGACATCATAGTAATGGCAGATGAGAGCTAGGTGCATCATTTTGAGTCAGAGAACAAAATAATGTTCATGGAATACCACCACAAAAGATTACTGGAATCAAAATATGCAATATTGTAACACCAGCGGGTAGATTCATGCTCATGGTTTTCTGTGATGCTAAGAGGTGTGGTGCGCTCAGTATCCAAGCCTAAAGGCACAACCATCAGTTTTGAAAGTTACTGTGAAACGCAGAGGAAACGAAGCATGACCCCTACACCAGCGCGAGTTCAACTGCTGAGATTTGACGCCTTGGTTTCACAGTTTTGGATCACCTACTGTACAGCCCAGACTTTGCTCCGTAGGATTTTCATCTCTTTCGAAGGGCGGTGACCTGGTGGTCTAGGGGTAAGGTACTAAGACTTCTCTGCTGAGGGTCCGGTGCTCAATCCTCGGTCCCGGCACAGATTTATCTGATTGTCAAACCTTTCCTTCACCTCTGACAAGACGTGTATTAATAACAATTTGTGAATGTGAGGAATGCCAGGCCTCCACCGTGGTTCGGATCCCACGTTAAACTGTAGGTCCTCCATTTCATCTCACAATCACCCTACCATTGCACATTAGCGTAAGTGCGTATAATCCGAACGGGTAGTAAGACGCGGTGCTAATAATAATAATAATAATAATCTCTTTCGAAAATTTAAGTAACGCCATCAAGGACATCCCTTTGGGTCGGTCTACGAAGTCAAGTCAGAGGTGGAGTTGTGGTTACGTAGATAAGATATGAAATTCTATCATTATGGAGTCATGAAACTAGTAGAACGTTGGCAAACGTGTATTGACCTCAAGGGTGAAAAAATAACTGGATAGAGGTTAACAGTAAGGTACCAGAAAGTTAAATGTTTTGGTTTTATTCAAATATATACACCTACATCCTTGCCAAAAAAAAAGAAAAGAAGGAAGCAACACTTTTCAGCACCCCTGGAATTTCAAGTACAGCGCAAAAATTGTACCCAAGATCCCGTTTTTGGAGTGTTTTCTAACCGTATATAGACGTGATGGCGCAAAACAAAATTACGCGTCTGTGGGGGCACGGACTAAATATCAATTTTATTAATCCGATTTGCCGGAACGGTTGAGGTAAAAGTTCGAATACAGGGCTAGTATATTGAGGATCATTTCTCCTAGGAGATGAGGATACATTCCCCTTATATTATATATTCCTCGTCCCTGTCCTTCAATAGTAATTAAAATGCGGATAGCCTGCACGGATAGTAAAACGCGATGGAAATAAACTTAAAAGCAAAAACGTTAACTAACTAAGACACTTGAGGTATTCTTTGACAATAGTCTTGGAAAAGGTGATTCGACGATACATCTATGAGAGGGATCCCCCCATCTTCCCCAAGGCGTGGGAAGCTGGGGACTGTGTGATCAATGGACCTCGAGAATCGACTCGGCCACCGAGCCGGCAACATGATAGCCAGAGCATCGTGGCCGTGAACCTTCTCCCTGCACGGCATAGTCAGGAGTCTGGGACAAGAACCTTGAAGGGGGAGGAATAAATTGGAGCTAGCATAACCTCATCCAAAGATAAATTGTTCCATTGTTAAAGACCCTTAAATCATGCCGAAAGGGTAGGGAACTTTAATTTTATACCTTTAAAAAGATGTCGCTACGTCTTGATTCAAATTTTTTTACATCGTTTAAGACCAATAAATCTTAATTGTCAATGCCAGCAACAACAAGAACACGGAACGTGCTTGTTTGGCCTTGATTTTTATGTTTTATATTCTCTTTTGCGAATTCCATAGCCAGCTTTATTTTTGTAGTAATTTAAGATTGAAAACAGTAATAGGAATTAAATCCGCAATAGCTTGGAGAGGGGATGGGAAAAAAACACAGTTGTAAATCGTAATATGAAAACATCCCCCAGTGCACAAAATCTATACTATCCCCCCCTTCCCCCCCCCCCCTACCCATCAAGGGCAATCCAGGAGATTGTGAGACTGTCGTCCTAGACCACGTTATCACCCTATTAAATGAGAGGCTGTGTGGCAAGTGGTCTCTTCCAAGAGTACCTGAGTAAGGGGGCGTTCAAGTATCACGTAAGCACCTTTTTGGCGATTTTGAACCTTTCACCCTCTTTGTAAGAAAAAGAAAGCAAACTCTTGACACCCCCACACCACCCCTTCTCCCCATCTTGCTTACGTCATATTTGTTGACTTATTTTTTTGTACTTTTTCACAGGAATAACCATTGTGTTTTATGCAATTTTTAAAAAAAACAAGGTGTTATTAGTGAATACATTCATTTTTATGGCTATAAAAAAAACTCTAATAAACTATTTTTTTAATCTGGTGACTAAGGTTCTTGAATTCACATCTCTACATTTTTAATAATTATTATGTGTACATTTGAGGTGGCTGGGTCTCTACCCCCTTATCAGAAAAATAAGCAAAGTTTGAATCCCCCTACCCTCTAAGGTGTTTACCTAATATTTGAACGGTCCTTAGTTTTAAATAATTACAGACGACTACGCCGACATGTGCCGGTAGCGTGTCTTAATGATCTAAGGTTCCGGGCTCGATTCACGGCATATTTTTCATAAGTGAAAAATTGAGGTTTTCTTTTTTTTTTTCTGTGATGAATCAAGGGGGTGTAGGACTGACCTTTGTGACCGGTCTGTTTTTGAGTTTGTATCTCGTGTTCCGATATAATCTGTTGGTTCAAAAAGTGAACGTTACATATCCTTAAAATATACCTCCCCAATGTCTCGTTTGTAAAATTTCAAGCGCGTATTTAACTAATATAACTTGTCCACATCTTTATTTTTTCTGTGGCCTAGTTGTGCCTGTATGTATGTAGTTTACTATATCACGGCTATTTGTGCAGTAGAAAAATCACTTGCCAATACATTTAGTGTTGTGACGTCACAACATGGCAAACGCATTTGATTTATAAAGCTACATTTTATGTTCCATTACGTACTTCAATTTTAAATGAAACGGCGCTCTTAATATTTCAAATTTAAGAGAAGAGAAGGAATATTTTTGGAGTCTGTATATGAGTTAAATTATTACTCTGTGCTCTGAGAATTACTTCTCATTCGGGCATAATGGGTGTAGGGATGAATAAGGTTGAATTTAGAGAAAATGTACCCACAAAGTATGAAAGATAATGAGCAGACAAAGTGTGAATGTGACCTTACCCTTCAATGGCGTAAAGTTTAGACTTTAAAAATACGGTATGCTGTAAATAAACCATCTTTTATTGTATTTAAAATAAGTGAAAATAGAACATGTTAATATAAGCAATAGGATTGCTGTGAAGTAAGAGATATTCCGTCAAAAATATAATATATACTCGAACTACAACAGTCAACTATTTAACTTAAAACAAAATACGACCCTAGATGTCATCATTATATTTTATAGACCCTTACTCATTGAATGAACGTTAACATTTTGTAAAATCACAATAGAAGTTTTGTGAAAATTATGGTGGTTGTATAAACAATAATCAGTGGTTTGATCAGAGATCAGATATAAGTTGATCTCCAATCAGTCTTTCAAACCTCATTTTCAGTTACACCATTAACAATTAGGACGTGATTGTCGATCATATCTCTGGCCAAGCTGACCAGTCAATTCTCTTTCATCAAATGTTTTCCTATCATTTGGTTGAGATACATAACCTAAGTCTTAGTAACCGAGTTAGTGTTTGCGTCCTTATTTAACGTGAAGTGTGTGCTTTATATATTTATTTTGAGTGTGACTTGATTTTAAGGATATTTGTGTCAATTATGGCGTCTTCAGATGAAGTTTTTTGAAATATACATTGACATTGTAGAGAATGGCTGTGATCCAAAACAGCTCCAGGAAAGAACTTATCTTAAATCATAGATGAAAATAACATTTTATATGAATTTTACACCGAGTACACTTTATTGTGTATTCTTATTAATATCACTACTAAATTATCAAAACGTTTTTCTTTTGAAACTTGCTTGAAATAAATATATAAATATCATGAAGCCTAGGCTACTAGAGACATAAGCCTAAAATATATACATAGTTTCAAACGTTATGTATAATTCAGGTCATTTAACAATCTTATTTTACAAATATAGTGTTTTTTTACAGTGTGTCCATACTTGTTTTACTTTATTATTTGACCAAATCTATGATCAGGTGATCGAATATTTTGATCCCTGATTAACTTTGTTGCAACCCAAATTTTTCTTGCTCTAGTATCAAGCTGATCGACAATCCGGCGATTCAAGAATCAATATAATATTTGTTTGTCAAAGTATTTTTTTTTTATGTATCCAAGTTAAATATTTTAATTGTGTAACCATCTTAAGAAGAATCGTTTCGTTTTCCATTCTCTTGTTCCTTCATGAAACGTTCCACGTCCTGCGCAGACTCCGTCCAAAAGTCCTTCTCGCTAAGAGCAATATCTTTTCTTTCATGAAGCGTCGTTTAACGTTTGTTTCCAACCAGTTGGCTGTTTTCTGTGCTGCGCAAACCTACCAATTACAATCCTTTAGCGAGGTTCTAGCAATATATCTTTCACCCTCCTTCCCTAGCCAGTCTATCTACCCCCAATGGCTCTTCTCAACAAGGTATTTGGGGCGGAAACACTAACATTAATTAATGGAATTTGGGTTTTCCCTTGATTTAAACGTTCAGGAAAAAAAAAAACACAAGAGAATTTACTCCATTCTAAATGGAAGTACTTAATAAAGATCTTTTTTTTAATAAAAAAAAATACATGACACTAATTACATTTTCCTGTGTCAGACATGATAATTATAAAGTGGTAGCACCGATATTAAATATTCTTCAAATAATTAACAGCTACAGGCTAAATATATTTTTAGGCTGTAGCTGTTAATTATTTGAAGAATATTTTATTTACGGGGAAATGCGCTTATAGGGAAATTTGAAAGGTGTTTAAATTAGCCTCAGAGCAGTCCAACACCTTAGTTCAGTCAGTAGCGCAGCCCTACTGAGCTAAGGTTCCATAGTTCGATTCCCTGTATGGCAAAAAAAAATAGGTTCTGATTGGTGAAATTGAGGATTACTCTTACACATGATAAATTAACAGCTTGCATACTGGCTGTTGTGTCTGTTCTATAAATAAGTTAACTTGTAATCTATGTGCTGATAATAAGTCAGTTGATGAAATGGACATTTGTAGCTCCAAAAAAATGATGGTAAAAGGAAATTTTAACCGCCAATGGTTTACTCCGATAGCCTTACATTTTTTCACACAATCACAAAGTACCTGGGATTGGTGGAGCCCTTAGCTGCCATTTAACTACTGATAACTTCAAGATTTAAATTAATGTTATATTTTATCACGATTTTTCACTGTTAGCCATATTTCATCATCTTTCAAAGTTTGCCACCCTGTGCAAAATCGCGTGTTACCACCCCGGTTGCGCCGGCCCTTGGAATGAGGAATATATATAATCCAGAGGAAATGTTTCCACATTTGCTTTCAGGCCAAATGGGAAACCAGCTAGGAAAAAACATCCTAGTTACATCTGTCCGGGATCTCAACTTCGACCTCCCTGTACTAAAAAGTACCTTGCTGAATGAGCTTTGTAATCGGACCACATACCAAAATATACAGCTAGTGGGGAATGTTTGGATGTAAGAGATTAGGATAATTAGAGGAACCGAAATGGAACTCGCTTTGAGGGAGAAAGAGAAGGAAAACCTAAAGGACAAAAACAAAACTGGAATAACAGCTGGTTTTGAGTTGATCTTCATCCTCCCTGATGAAAGTCGGGATCTCTAACAAGTGGAACCGACCCACACTGGTTGAATGAGCTTTAAAGACGAGAAGGCGTGTGAGGGTGTACGGTGGTGGGACGTTAAGCCTTGCGCACCACTGCTTTGTCCACCACAATACCCACGAATGGAATCTCCTATTCATTGGTACAAATATACATTTTTTTTTTTTAAAAAAGGAAGGATTTGTTCGAACAATTTACCACCTCCCACAACATCACCGTTCAAATATACAACATCCCCTAACCCACTCAGATGCATACCACCCCTATCCTTTCCACTCAATCAAATTGCATCATTCCAACGTTGTCGAAATAATTATCACTGACAGAGCCGTGATTTTGTACTTTTTTTTTGCACCCCTCTCTCTTTGTTACAACGAAAAATGCTGGCAATATGAACGATATTCGTTGTCAACTGTAAACACCGCACAGATAAAAATAGACTTTGAAATAATGACTATCATGTAATAATGTATATTTATAAATTTCCCTCACAAATATACACAAAACACACACATATATACACAAAACATACACATATATACACAAAACACACACATATAGACAAAAAACATACACATATATACACAAAACATACACATATAGACACAAAACACACACACATATAAACACAAAACACACATATATACACAAAACACACACATATATACACAAAACACACACATATACACAAAACATACACATATATACACAAAACACACACATATAGACACAAAACACACACACATATAAACACAAAACACACACATGTTTACACAAAACACACATATATACACACAAAAAAACATATATACACAAAACATACACATATTTACACACAAAAAACACATATATACACAAAACATACACATATTTACACAAAACACACATATATACACAAAACTCTCATATATACACAAAACACACACATATACACAAAACACATATATATACACAAAACACATATATATACAAAACACACACACATATACACAAAACACATATATATATATATATACAAAACACACATATATACAACACACACACATATACACAAAACACACACGTGTTTACACAAAACACACATATATACACAAAACACACATATATACTCAAAACATACACATATTTACACAAAACACACATATATACACAAAACATACACATATTTACATAAAACACACATATATACACAAAACATACATATTTACACAAAACACACATTTATACACAAAACTCACATATATACACAAAACACACATATATACACAAAACACACACATATATACACAAAACACACACATATATACACAAAACACACACATATATACACAAAACTCTCATATATACACAAAACACACACACATATACACAAAACACATATATATACAAAACACACAAATATATACACAAAACACACACATTTATATTATATATAAAGATATATATGTGTGTCTTGCATATACATATTATATATATGCAAAGCACACAGATTTATAAAGAGAAATATAATTAGCTCAGCTCGTGGAACACCTGAGCTAGGTAGTATGACGTCCGTAATACCATCCAAAGTTTGATTACTGAAAGAGCCAACATTAATCTATTTGTTCCCTTTCACACACCGTAGAAATTTACCAATGAGGTCAAGTTGTTGCGCCTTTCATATAATCAATAAAGGATAAAAAAAATCTCATTTCCACAATTAGTTTGTGTTATAATATTATTGTGTAATTTAACGTTCACTTACTGAAGACACCACAAATGATATCATCGTACAACTTTCAAGCTAACTTAACCTTGGATCATCACGTCTAATATTTTACACCCAAGCCTCGCTTCCTGATGTTTGTTAATTGACTACGTAGTATGACTTGCCAACTAACTTAACCTAGAACACTACAACTAATACTACACACCCAACCGTAGCTCCTATATATTTACTAATTAAATATTAGGAATTATAAACACAGGGAAGAGTTCTAGAGTGTACCAAATAAAAAAATAAAATCCATTACAAAAATTAAATGATTGAAGCTATCAAGTGCTACAGTAGCCCCATGGCTTCTTTGGTGCTGGCTGACAGCTCACAGCTGACCGCTGACGGCTTTTAAAAGCTACCGGACCAAATTATGTATCCCTACGCTGAACCATATGATCTGCAAAAAAAACATGTGTTTAGCAGCTGTCACTTCTGACAGTCAAAATTTAGGTAGGCCTATATACCTAAATGTTGACTGTCAGAAAGTTAGCTGTGAACTGTCAGTCAGCACCAAAGAAGCCATGGGGCTTCTGTAGAAAAGTTAAAATTACCAGCACTGGTGACCATGTGGTCCCAAAATTCTGGATTGCTGGTGATGGAAATGTCAAAGTTCAAATTTCGTCCGGGGAACTGACGTTGGCATTACACATATAATTTATATCTATGGTGTTCTCATTATCTCTTTACACTAATGGAGCTGCATTTTCTCACCCTACTAGTCGTTATAAGATGTTCTGTCTTACGACAGATACATTCCTTTGTCAGTGAAGTTAGACCGCCAATGCACCCTGTCCTATACCTCCTCCTTGAGCTCTCAGAATTTTAAGAAGAAATAATAATACTTTAAAAATATGAGTATGTTAATATTGTTTTGATGAAAATAATATGGATTAAATAGTTTAAAGTTAAAATTATATTTAAAAAATTATAAAAAGAATTAGACAAAACTTTTACGAAAAATAAGTTGAAAAAGTTTTGCTGTTTGACAAAATTTAATCAAATTGAGATATGAAGTATTAAATATAAGATTTTAGAATGTTTTTTTTAAATCTTTCCTTCAAGTTATCTAATATTTAAATCCTCCTCCTTCCTAAGCTCCTCTTTCCCTCAACTTTTCCTTCTATGACGTCGTGCAGATAAAAGTTCCTCCTAAGGATGTGTCCGATCCAGTTTGCTTTGTACCGAAGAATCACATCCAAAATGGTTCTCTTCTCATCCACTCTTCTTAGGACTTATTCTTCATTTTTTCAGCTTGTCTCTCCATCTGATCTTCTCAAGTCATCTCCAGCACCATATTTCAAATCTCTCCAAGTATTTTTCTTCTATCTTCCTAAGAGTCCAAGTTTCAGCTACATGCAGCGCTATGCTCCAAATGTGGCAGTTCAACATTTTCTCTCTCAGTTCCAATCGTAACTTGCTGGTCAGCCGTAGCCTCTTCTTGCTGAATGCTTATTTGGCCATGGCGGTCCTCGACCTAATTTCATTGGTGCAATAGTCGTCCTTTGTCGGCACTCTTCCCAGATACTTGGACTGCTCTAAGTTTTCCAACTCCTGATTTCCAATTTTGATTTTCAGCGGCTCTTAATTCTTATATTCACTCATAAAGGACTTCACTGTTGAACATAATAACAATTAATGCACTGGTAAACACGTGGACTATCTTTGGTGGGTATACTAATGTGATTTCCCCTCTCACTCCAAGCAAATGCGCACAGATGTCCTCTATACTCTACTGTATTCCTCCCTAACCCAATAGTATATTCCAGAATAGTAGTATGACGTGTATCAAGGGAAAAAAATAATAACTAATAAAAGAGTCTAGAACTAATGAGAACCGAGTGTCTATTTTATTTTATTCCCCCTATACTTCACCCTTTCACCAATTCCCATTTCATGGGATTGCAAATCCTGTGATTGCTCTTTCATGACGAACCTGCCAGCAAGTACACGCATGACGGGATGGAGGCGAACAGGCGGTCATGCCTAGATTCGAATTAATATTTGACGAGGGATGTCAATTAAATGGATGACGCCATTCTAAAAACGGAGCCCTAATCATCATCGCTAAATGGCGGTTTTGTTTCGGGGATTTCTAAAGTTCCAAGCCACGTGGCTCAGTGCGTAGAGTGGTCTAAAGCACATCCAGAGAAACCCTGGTTCAATTCCGGATGGTGTTAACAAAGATATCTACTATTAGTATCCAGATTACTACAATTTTTTTTATCAGGGGGATTTAACGAGTGCTTTTTTTTACTATTAATATTTAGCACCGCGTCTTACTACCCGTTCGGGTTATACGCTTAAGTACTAATTACGCTAATTGATTAGGAATTGGGAGGGTTGAATTTAGAGGAAGTGAACCCACATTTGCGTGGAGGAAGAGTGGAAAGCCATTTAGGAAAAACCACCCCCAGTTCACCCGACCGAGATTCGAACCTCGATCTCCCCATCCTCAGCGGTTGGGTTCAACACGACTAGCGCGTTAGCTAACTACGCCACCGAGGCGGGTTTTTTTTTACTATTGTTCTAGCATATATTAGCACACATGCCGGTGAGCGAGATAACCAAATGTCAGTGTCGTTTAGTCTGGTTTACAGGCAGCGAGAATATTGGTTAAAATCTCAGCAGGGTGTTCAGAGAAGGTTTTATTTTAATGGCTGATGTATCCCCCTCTATGAAAATGCGGTAGAATATTAATACTTAAAATGTTCAAGTATTATCAAATGACTTAGAGACCAGCTTTACTTCAGAACAGACACCAATTTAATTCTAGAATATACACAACACCCAGTTCTTGAGTGTTGATTTGTTAGTTGAGAAAGTGGAATCCTCAATTTTCCCCAAGATAGATTTTGACGCCATACTGGGAATCTAAGATGGAACCCTTAGCTCAGTAAATAGATGTATCAATATTCGTTATAAAGCCAATTAATTAATATCTAGACCATAGGGCTTAGGGTGTCATGAATCGGGACCCGATTTTACCTTTTTGCCTTTTCTTTTCCTTGATCGTAAAACATAGGCATTTGATAAATAGGCCTATATATACGCATTCCATGCTATCACGAGTACAATATGTTAAATTTAGTGTCTATAATTGCCTATTCGGTTGACTATTTCCTATTTTATGAATGAGAGCCTCAACTTTTGGTTTTGGCCTCTCTCTTTTTAATTGGTTATGGATTTTCTGATTAAAGAGAGTCCAGTTTCTTAGACATTGTCATTTGTGAGATACTCGTTTTGATTAGGGTTTGAAAATCGTCACTTGTCAAATATAAGAATCAAATAGCCGAAGCTATTATTTATTCTTTTTAGTGAGGAATTCTCCTTCTAGATATCATATTCTGAAAATTAAAAAATGAATCTGGACACGAGAATCGAACCCAGGACCTTTGACTTAGTACGTCTATGCTCTAACCACCGAGCTATCCAGGAATCGTCCCATGACCAGGGTCATTCTTCACTCATATTTTAAGGCAGAGTCTATGATGGACGTGCGGAAATCGTGTGGGACGATTCCTGGATAGCTCAGTGGTTAGAGCATTGGCGTACTAAGCTAAAGGTCTCGGGTTCGATTCCCGTGTCCAGGTGTCATTTTTCAGAATACTTGTCAGATAGTTTCCAATGAGAGTAAATCGGATGGAGGACAACGGAAGCAGGAGCAGACATTTTGGGAGGAAACGGCATGCCGTTGGAGGATAAAATTTCAACTTCTTCAGAAAATTTGAAATTTTGTTCCTTCATATCGTGTGAAGTAATAGCTCACCGCTGACAGATGACGGCTTTGAAAAGCTACCAGACCAAATTATGTATCGCTACACCGAGCCATATGATCTGTAAAAAACGTGTGTTTAGCAGCTGTCACTTCTGACAGTCAAAATTTAGGTATATACCTAACTGTTGACTGTCAGAAGTCAGCTGTGAACTGTCAGTCAGCACCAAAGAAGTCATGGGGCTACTGTACATTACTTATTGTGTGGTTTTTTTTACTTAACTGCCTATTCTTACAACTTGTCTGAGTTATCCGAATGTATTACTATAAATGAGTAGTGTGATAGTCCCTAGTGTAATTGTTTGTAATCTTCCGTTGTTCTAATTTTGTTAAGTAAGAGTAAACATTGATGACACATGGACGGTATTGCCAGAGAGCCTATTCATGCATTCTTAGATAGCCACCATGATGTATGTTACATAATGGTAAATGGGCACTTTGTTCAGTCAAGTGTTTCAAATTATGTCTACCCAAAATACCCACTGTGTGCTGACTGGATAAACAAGCAGAAGGTGACCCCTTTTAGGTTGATAGCTATTGAGGTTTTGGGCAGAACACCCCATTTTTGTTTCAGTCTGTTATACGATTCTGTTGTACACTCTCAAGTGAATGAGCGTCGGATTAGACGGAACGTCTCCCGGACCAAGCTGCGCGCGTGAACCCGGACCATTTCGAAACAAAGCAGTTTATACCAAGCGGGCATCGTTTTCAGGATCTTTTATAAGTTTCACGGTGAGGTTACTGGCAAAACAGTCCACACAGTCTTACGTTTCAATCTCTTTAATAGTGTTCGAAACTACATCACATCTTCTGTGGACATATTCTAGTAAATTTACACCTTTCTAATAAACGACTAAAAATAAACCCAAACCGTTCTTTGACGTTACCTAATCCAACTCACTAAAGCCATTTCTGACAGATTGGCCCATAGGCTGGGTAGGTAGCGACAATATGGATAAGGAAGGTTTATAAATACCTAATCACACCATTCTATCCGCACTCAATTAATCCTCAGTTACTTTCTCCAAACTTCCATATCCTTGCATACTTCATTCGCTTTCAACAACATCCAGACACTCAGTCATATATGCTCTTTTATTCTTAAAACTCTTAATGTATCTCTTTTTCACACATTAATCTACAATATCTAGCCCCATCTTACATTACCTATCCATTCCTTTTGATCCACACACTCTACCTTCATATATTTGCTTCATCACTTGATCCACATTTATCCTCTCAACATGCCCAAACCAACGCAATGAAACATGGTAACATAAGGAACTATTGGATACCCCTTCAAACCACACTCTTTCAGAACCCAATCATTGATGAATCTGTCCATACGAGTTTTTCCAGATACATTTCTTAGATAATATATCATTCTAACCACATCACCTTGCTCTTTTCCACGCTTTACATCCATAAAACACTGGTGGCATTAACACACTATTTTATACTGCCATCTTTGCCTCTTTCAATAATACTACATTCTTTGCAATAGTCCACATACAACTGCATTCACCCGTGTGTCGATTTCACCATCTATGCAGAACATTCTGCCTAGATACACAAATCATTCACTTGTTTCAACAGTATTCACCTTTTCGGGGAGGAAGAGTGGGGAAACAGTTTGGTAAAATAAAAACTACCCTTAGTACACCCAGCTGAGATTCAAATTCTGACCTCCTCGTCATCAGAAAATCAAACTAGAGGAGTCTCATTATTAGTCCATGCGCTCACCGACATGCAAACCTGGAATTATTCGCAAACTCCAGTTTGTTAGTTTACAGTCTCATGTTTTATTTAGCTTGAAGATTCCCGACATTCACTATTAGTTTAAGAAAAGAAATGGGAGATATAAAAAGGTTTAAAAAAATTGCTGGAATTAGGTCCCTCTAATAGACGGCTTAATTACCACTTATAGTAAATTACCGCATTAAGGTGGGAGTATAGAAAACGCGAGAAAAGACCAACTTTTTTGATGTTTTATAGGAAAAAAAGTTTTTGCTAAAATAAATAAAACATGTCTTCAGTACATTATTATTATTTAGCACCGCGTCTTACTAACCGTTCGTGTTATACGCTTAAGTACCAATTATGCTAATGGATTAGGACTTAGGAAGGGTGAATATAGAGGAAGTGAACCCACATTTGCGTGGAGGGAGACTGGAAAACCATTTAGGAAAGTAGCTCGCCTGATCATATTGTAGAATCACCTCTTCAGCTTTGTTGAAAACTATGATCAGCACTGTTATCAAATTACATACACATTTTCGTAATTTCTAGTTGTTTTAGTATATATGATGGTCGTTAATATGGTAATATTTTACTTTTACTGAATTCAGTACTGAATTAATTATTTATAAACATCTTATAATCAAACAAAAGGTATAGTAGGATTTTGGTAATAAGTGCTGCTAAGAAAATATATTTTGGGGGATAATATTGATAGCGTTTATTAGTATTATGGTAAAGGTCTGTGTATAGATTATTGATACTATCCATCAAAAGTGACAGCTGTCGATCACAAGGGTTTACTATAAATACCTTTAATTTACGTTAATCGGTAAATGTATGTACGTCCTCACGACAGAGAGTCTGATGTTATAAAAATAAGTGGTTGAGATATTGATCGATCAATATGCATCTCAGTTTGCGTAAAGGTTATCCAATACTAAGGAACCGTTGCCCAAGGAACGTCCGAATGTAGACCTTCTCATCGTGCATACTTTTCGTGTAGGCTCTTTCCATGTTCCGATGAGATGAAGGATGATGATAGTGAGTATGACGGAGTGGGGCAAATGAAGACCTTATTAACCAAAGACCGGTGACCATGGGAATTATTCCCCTTTCAAGAAAAAAAAAATACTACGGTACCAGCCGGTAATCGAGCCCGGCCAGCCAGTGGCTCTGACCACAATACCACGAGTCCAGTTGGGTCTATTGTGTCAAAATAACAAATGTCTAGGCCTATACAAACGTCGATTTATATAGGCACGTTTATAATATTTGTTAAGTTATAGATTAAATAGTGATAGCCTGGCTAGTTTTCCCACATATGTCAAAACTGACAGTTTGTTTTGTTTTTTGTCAAAAGAGTTATACCGCATAGAAGACTATTTGATGTATGGGTGAATGATATTAGGTTCCAAAGGGTAGCCGGCGAGTTTACCGAATAGCAATTTTTCGAAAATCAGTTTTTCAAAATTCAATTATTCGAAGTTTAATTTTTTGAAAACCAATTTTTCGACATAACAATTTTTCGAACTGATAGTTTTTCGAAAATCAATTAGGCGAAAATAAATTTTTCGAAATACAGTTTTTCGAAAACCAATTTTTCGATCTAGAAATTCTTCGAACGAGAAGTTTTTCGAAAACTTCTTTTTCAAAAATGAATTTACCTCAAATTTATTTTTCAAAATAGATGTTTTAAAAAGGTGGTTTTTGAAAATAAATATGTTCGAAGCATAATAAAATTCTAGCTTAGGCTAGGTTAGGTTAGGTTAGGTTAGGTTAGGTTAGGTAGGTTAGGGGTAGTCCTCCCTATAGGGGGGTGAGGATAGGGGTTGGTGACTCCCAGTCCTCGATAAAATAGCTTTTTAAAAAAATTAATTTGCAATTCGCAAAATTGATTCTTCAAAAAATTTATTGGTCGAAAAATTCATTTTCGATTATTTGATCGTCGAACAATTGATTTTCGGTAAATTCACTTCGGGAAATTGATTTTCGGGCAGTTGATTTTCGAAAAATATGGTTTTGACAAGCATATCGTTCGGAAAATGGACGGTTCGAAAAATTGATTTTCGAAAAATTTACCTAGACCCGGTTCACAGCAACCATATCAGTGTCGATAAATAGTGAGCTGACTGTAGATTTCACAGCAAAGCGCCCACCGACTTCAGACAGCCCCCAAGAGAAATTGACCGCATAAGTTTGGTGGAGCCCACTTTGAAAGCCCGCGAGGGTTTGCGGAGGGTAAGGGGAGGATTATTACTTTAAAGCCGATATCAACAATCCCCGCTTACACCACGTGCTGGTTGGCCTTCCGAAAACCTCTTCCCTTCCGAGTAATAATACTCCCTAATTAAGGCAGACTCTAAGCCTGGAGTTTGGGAGGAATACAATCACGTCCCGTTAGTTTTTTTTAAATCATGTTACAACTGGGAGACTAAGTCTGATTGCCTTAAAAACCATTTATAAGACTTAAAAATTAATGTGGCCAACATTAATAAACAATCAAAAGATCTTGCAACTATCGGAGACGACACCGCCTGTCAAACGTGATAACTGTAGAACACATGGAGTGGCATATAAATAGACCTAAGCGGCCATTTTGAACTGTAATATAAGGCTCCACTTATAGTGTACCGACAATATTGCGTACAGTAGTAGTGGGTGTTTTATTTGGTCCCGGGCTCAATTCCCGTGTCCAGGTGTCACTTTTCAATTTAAAGAATAAGTTTGGCTTCACCTGTTAGTCTGGGCGATCCGCATATTACACTAATAGTGTAGGAGTGGGGAATATAGGACGATGTGTACATGCATTTGTTTATAGGGAAACGGGTAAACCATACCAGAGAGTTGAACCGAAATATTTATCGGTTCTAATTCTTGTTCTTCCAGTTAACATTTTCAGGTTTCGATTCTGGTTCCGGTTTTAGAAAAATAAAAGTTCCGACTATTTTTTGTTCCAATTATTTCAATTTTATATTTAATAGCTATACTATAGTTATAAGACTTGTGAATAGAAAAACACATTAAAAAGTATTTACAACAAATTAAAGTGTATTTATATAAAACAAATACAAAGGAATACATATGTCTTTGATAAAAGCTCTTGAGAAAAGGCAGAATATAGTATAGAGTATTTAAAAATGAGATTAAGTTAAAGAAAGAAGGGCATAAAATTCAATTTTAAAAAATAATTTTAAGCCCGATAAAAACTTTATGAACCTGTATACATATCGATTCCAATTCCCACTCTGGCTCTTATATAACTTATTTTTAGGGTTCTTGTTCCGGTTCCTTAAACATAACTTAATTTTGGCTATCAGTTCTGGTTTCAGATTCGGTTCGACTCCTTGAGATATATATATATATATATAGAGAGAGAGAGAGAGAGAGAGAGAGAGAGAGCTTTGAAATAAATTTTAGGACATAATTGGACAAACTTTTCCATACAGTGTATTGAATTTGGAATAAAATTTTCAAAATTAAATTATGTGTAAAGCACCCTAAAATGATTTTTATTTGTAAAATTAAAAATGTATTCTTATTTAATATGAGAAACTTTTACCAGGTACCCATTTTGAGCTCAATTTAAAAGGTCATTTTCAATATGTTAAAATTCTTATACAATTGGTCACAGGTAAACTACACTTGAAAGAATGTATTTGAAAAAACCAACAAACATTATTTATTATCATGTAAAATATTATCTAAATAAAATTCACATACAAATCAATGGATTTATCTTTTTAATTCAATTTTTTCAAAAGTCAGTTGTCGGTTAGCTACTACTAAATAATTTAAAAATAATGTCTTATAGTTATTTATTATATAAAAAAACTTAACAGATATCCTTTATTAACCAAATCGTTTAAGCCATTTCTTAAAATAAAATGATATCTGTCACTCATCAATAAACTACCCTTTATTTGAAGGCTTGTGTCCAAATAAAAGTGCCGTCACTATATATTAATTACCCCATAGCGTCTAAATATCAAGTATGAACAAAATCCATTAGACCGTATTAGAACTATAGCCAAGCACAGACAGACAGATATCAAGACATACAGAATAATAAAATCCACTTTTTTTAATTCGAATACACATAACGTAAAGACTCATCTTAATCTCGAGGCCAAAAATTTGCACGATTACAATACATGGTCTTTATATGAGAAAGTAAAAAATCAAACTAAAACTTTAAAATATATATATATATATATAAAATCACAAATTTTATAAATTTTCAAAACCTCAAATAACCTTAAGGATAAGCTCAGGGCAGTAGACTTTGTTACAAAAATCCCAACACATGGCCAGACGTAAGTGTGAAATGTGGGTTAAATCAAGCGCGACGTCTCGCTGTGCGCATTAGTAAAAAACATATGAAACTTAAAAAAAAACTTATACAGATACACTCCACTACATATATATCAGCTCATGTAGCTACGGAGCAGCTACATCACTATAAAACTCACTCGATGAATTATTACGGCGTCATTTATCACTCGCGTGAACCTAGTAATCCCAAGCAAGTGATGTTCGTTGAGCCTACACTTCAAGCTTTTATAATAATATCTTGAAAATGAATCAACTTCCATTATGTTGTCTATTAGACTTTTATTTACTCATCCAAGCTATTCTTGTGTTGTATTTGTAAACAGTTTTTGTCAACTATCACAGTTCCTTAGGATGTTAGGGAACTATTACGTCATTTGTGGCAATACTGCTTGCAGTTAAGAGTATTATGAATATATAGACACAGATGTGCTTAACCCATACAAAAGGTATGTAAATTGGTTTGCACAGACAATTGTGAACCAAATAGTGACTCACAATCCGAATAATGAGGAGTTTTTCGTTTTTAAGTGGTTTTTACCAAAATAATGCATTTTTACTTCTTTTTTTTAGTTAATTATATTACAGTACTAAATAAATCAAAAATGTTACAAAATAGAAAAAAAAAATCAGAGGTAAATAAATATCTAAAATAAAAAAGTGGACTCAAGGAGCCCCTCCAACCCCCACCAGCATCACTCCATCACCGTCATCGTCGTCAAAAAAAAACCCTTTCCCCCACCACCCTTTTAATAAAATCTGGTACAAAATATGGGGTTGTTAGCGTTAAAGCGACATTTACTGCTCTTTCAGCTGTAGCCTAAGATCCCATCTTACAACCGACATTCCGGGGTAGGTACTACGAGGTATACTTAAAATGATTTTTTTTTTACGGATGATATATGGATGCAATTTCTGGTTCGAGGGTAGTCTTATACATATTATATAAATCACATCCATCTATGATTTTTTAATTCACTTGATAACATTTAAATTTGGATCAATAGAATAGTGTTTAGATGTAAAATGTTTTTTTAAATTTTGTTGCATTTCTTAAACACATTTAAACTGTTTTACTGATACGGATTTCATCGTCTTTTAGTGTAGCATACAAAAAAAACAGTATCATGATTTAAGCCTGGTTAGAGCTATATTACCTAACTAAGTTGGGTGTTAAGCGGGGCAGGAGACGGGTGCTTTAGGATTAGAAGGATTTGAGGATTCGAAGATTGGGAGGACTCATCCCTAAATTTATTTTTTTATTGTCGCTTCCTACTAACTGTACAGGTTATGCGGATATATTATGAAAATCAATTTAATGAGGTAGGGATGAGGATGGAAGAATTTTAGAGGTAATTTACCCACATTTGCGTGGAAAGAGATTGATAAAACATTTAGGGAAACCACCCTCAGTAGACCCAACCGGGATTCTAACCCCGATCTCAACATCATCAGCAGGCCAGTCTAACAAGAGAGTGACGCCTTAAGCCGATCAGCCATCGAACTTATTTAAAAAGTATAAATTAAATATATAGAAATTATAGAACAAATTGAATAAACCTTTGGGTTATTGAGCCCTGGGACTGTGAAAGTCGGCTAATTTGAATTTCATAATACCATCTTATTTCCCCTTCACCAGTTTAATCTATCGTAAATCTCTCTTTAATCTTTCTTTGCACTCAATTTCACTGTTCGCTTCACACTAAGTCCTCGCACATTTCGCTTAATCGTAGCTTCTAAAATAAAAACTGGTTTCTTTTAAACTAAACAGAAATTTGAATTTATGTCACAATTATCAATCCCTCTTACATTCGAAAAGTAGACTGTGTTTAATTAGGGTATTTGGTTTGAACTTTCTTAACAACCATTTTACTGTAAGACTTACAAACAACTTAGGAGAACACTGCTATAAGGTGACCTGGCGGTCTAAGGGTAAGGTGTCGGACTTCTGTGCTGGGAGTCCGGGGTTCAATCCTCGGTCCCGGCACAGATTTATCTTATTGCCAAACCCTTCCTTCACCTCTGACAAGACGTGTATTAATCACAACTTGTGAATTTGTGGAATGCCAGGCCTCCACCGTGGTTCGGATCCCACGTTAAACTGTAGGTCCTCTATTTCATTTCACAATCACCTTACCATTGCAAATTAGAGTAAGTGCGTATAACCCGAACGGGTAGTAAGACGCGGTGCTAATAATAATAATACATTAAAATTATAGAATAATTCAAATTAATAACTTATTTAAAGTTTAATTTAATTCATGCATTTTTTAAAACATATGTAATAATTATGGGGATTTTTTTTAAAAATATTTTATCGAATCAATAATGATAGGTTTGGTAGAAAAATATTAATTCTTCAATACTTAAATATTATCAACACATGATAAATGCAATAAATCAAAATCACTCAAAATAGTAAATCACAGTAATGAACTAAAGTACTTATCTAGTATATCTAATAATTAGATTGAGGAAGTTATAGTGCATTATAAACTAATTTAAAATCGTTTACAAAATAATTTATTGAAACAAATAACTTAATTTAAAGAATGACTGACTCCCTATCTCCTAAATGACGTAACCAATTACTCCAACTAAGCCTTAATGTGCATAAAATTAAGTGGCTCAAAACTAAAACCCTGCGGTTATTATATTACTAGGTTTAGTATGATAACCAAGTATTTGTATTAAAAATATATTTATTGTTTCTATTAATACTGAAACATGTTAGGCCCATGTACACATTTTTTTTATCGTGACAGTGACTTTTTGTTTTATGTTTATTTGTATTAAAATTACAAATTTGTTAATCAAAATTGTGTTTTTAGTAAAGGTCCTTTTTTTACCACTATGATTATTAATTAAAACTATTTTGATAAATTAGCAATAATATTATTCTTACCATTACTACTATTAACCGTTTAAAATTAGAATCTTTATTCAAATTATTACATTCATACTTGAAGGAGCCTTATAACCCCCCTCCCCCCTTCCTGACAACAGGCCCTGGACCCGTCCTTGTGACAGGGAGGTTGAGGGTCTTAACCCCAGCCGGATGTACTAAGCTTTTTTTTTCTAAACGGTTCTCACTCTCGAAATAAATGAAAGTAAATTACCTCTAAGCTCATTTTACTCATCCATACCCCCTTTGTGATATTAAAAGTATTTTATAGCCCGGACAGTTAGTAAAACGCGGGGAAGAGAAGAAAATTAATAGCTGCCAGTAACCTGGGTGGTAAATAATATCAAAATACATGAAAAATGTATAAAAGTATGAGGTAAGTAAAGTTGTTTACTTACTAACTGCAACCTGCTTAATTTATTATTCGACACTTTAGCTCAGTTGGTAGCGTGTCTGCCTACTGATCTAAGGGTCACGGGTTTGATTCCTGGCATGGCCGAAAAATTCATCATTGCTGAAATGTGGGTTTAACAGGTCACGGGTTTGATTCCTGGCATGGCCAAAAAATTCATCATTGCTGAAATGTGGGTTTAACCTCTCACATTGATAAATTGATGGCCGGGGACTGGATGTTGTGCCTGTCCTAGTCTCAAGTTAGATTATAAGGCATGTAAATCTACGATAGGCCAGCAAGCCTATAGTGAAATATTTAAGGCTAGAATAAAAAACTGACCCAAGCTAAAGGTTGGAAACATTAATGGATGTAAAGTAAAGTAAACCCTGCGTAATTTACTAAATATGTCAATTGTAGCTTTAACTTAAATTCCAATAGCTATACATTAATCAGTAATCCTTTTCTTTTTTAGCACTGCGTCTTACTACCCGTTTGGGTTCAACACTTACGTACTAATCACGCTGGTGGTTTTAGAGATTAGTAATGTTATATTTATATGAATTGTGCCAGTATTTGCGTGAAGTGAGAATGTAAATCCCTTTTGAAAAACCCACCCTCAGTACAATCCGACCGAGATTCGAACCTCGACATCGGCAGTCTAGTCTACTGCGAGAGTAGCGCGTTAGACCACACAGCCACCGAAGCGGGTCCTAGTACTACTGCACAATAAGTTTAGTTATAAGCAAATTAAGTTAAAAAATTGACATTCAAATGGAAATAAATTTAAAAGACAAAATAATAATCCACTCTCGCATTCTCTAGTAGAATAATATAATTCAGTTTTCACTAGCCGGTTGGTATCGAACTGCAGCCTCTCTTTGTAAATTTCAATATTAATAGGAAAACCCACACACGTCACATGAATGTGCAAAAAAAGCCACTTGAGAATCTTATACATACGTAAGCCCATACTAAAATAATGACCAGTGTGCTTATAACTTTTGAAATAAATGATTATAATTACATAATGTGAAAATAATATTTATAGTTGTTAAGAAACAAGCAAAGACCCTAAAACTCGATACCTCGGTGTGTTCAGGAACCCAACCCGAATAATGCTAACTCTATCCTAGGGTCATAAAGGGCCATAGTGTATTCCACCAAAGTAATACTGCCACCTTTCGGGGTGTATATTAAGATTTCTTATTTCAAATAGGTAGCAATGTTTTCAAGTTTCAAAACTTTTAGAATTAAAGTCATGATTATTTAGCCTAAAGTGGCATAATTCCGGGCAGGGTAATACTGAATCCGAGTGTAAATAATTTTGAGAATGGGTTTGTCTCGTGTAGCTGCGCCTCGCGCACACCTCCCTTGACACAGCTTCCGTTTCCAGCCAAATCCAAACAGTGCTGCCATCTACACCTCCCTTGACACAGCTTCCGTTTCCAGCCAAATCAAAACAGTGCTGCTATCTACACCGACCAAGACTGAAAAAGTGCTGTATTATACGCCAACCGAATGCATAGCAGTTATGCTGTCTCCAATGTAACACTTGTAAGGCGTTTGCAATCTATTATTTTTTATTAATTACTATTGGATATGTACAGGTTTATTTTAAAACGCGCTTGTTAACACAGAAGACTTGGTCGGATAATAGGGAGGGTCGCATTATCAAAGACAGGATAATCGCGATTATGATACTATTTTTTTATCTCGTGATTTTCCCAACGATCGTGGTAACACCCTGAAGAGCTAAGAAAGTTGCGAGCCGATATATGTAGCTCATGTTATTCTTACATCTGGTAGTACACTATTTTTACCTGAATGTTTTAAAATAAATTTGTAGAACTTATGGCTACATTAATAAATGATAACAATGTAACTAAAATAAGAATTTAAGTATCTAGCGAAGTATAATTTCCATTTTCCAATATTAATACTTAAATATAAACTATTATAGTTGAATAATTATTTATTTTTAATATAAATGATTAATATTATTATTATTATTATTATTATTATTATTATTATTATTATTATTATTAGCACCGCGTCTTACTACCCGTTCGGAAAATGATTAATAGATCACTAAATAAAAAACCAGGGGAATTAATTAAAAATAACTATGCTTTTTGTGGTGAAGACCAATTTTGGTTACGTACGTTATTGAAGTGATGAATAGTAAAATAGCGCGTGGCCGCAAACTTCTCAATTTTCCTGATATAGTGTAATTTATACTATTTATCAAAATTATACCGCTACAATTCACTAGAATAATACAAGCTACTTTCAATTATGAAAACCAATTCCAAATACAGTGAACAGTTTTGTCACGACCAATATTTTACAATACCGGACTTTGATGGGAGGATGAATGTTGAGCAGCCACTTAGCTCAACAAAAACCGTCAATATATCTCCTGTCTGTACCTCTTATGGCTATAGATTGCTTTAAATTAATCTCCTTCCCACCGCTATTCCACTTTATTCTTTGTCACTTCCCCTCCCACCGCGTAATAATCTATTAATAATAGATTCTCTCAGTCCTGTCAGCAACGTGTGTGAGAAGTATTCTTTTGGGTGGATTAAGGATTCTTTCTCCCTGGAATCTATTATCTACTTCTCCCCTTTCCTCCTAACTTCACTAAGGTGCTCGCTACACAGACATTTTGTCATTTTGATTGGCCTCTTAAAGATCGTCGTGCTTTCTAAAGACTGATTTAGGATCGAAATTTTCTCGTAACACTGTTATCGTACGGTCTCTCGGGTTTGCCATGGGTGATATGTCCCTCGGGTTTTCCATGGGTGATATGTCTCTCGGGTTTTCCATGGGTGATATGTCTCTCGGGTTTTCCATGGGTGATATGTCCCTCGGGTTTTCCATGGGTGATATGTCCCTAGGATTTTTCAGGGCTGATATGTATTTGGGATTTTTAATGGGTGATATATCATTTTGGATTGTTCACGGGTGATTGTGTATCGGAGGTTTTTCACAGGTGTAATTTAATTGAGTTTTTACACCAGTGAAATGTTACTGAGATCGTCCACCAATGAAATTTAACTGAAATTTTCCACAGGTGTATTGTAAGTGATATTTTCCAGAAATGAAATATTATTGAGGTTTTCAACAGCTGAAATGTCGCTGGGGTTTACCATGGGTGAAATGTCGTTGGTGTTATCCAAGGGTGAAATTCCACTGGAGCTTACCAAGAGTGAAATGTCTCTTGGGCTTACCATTAGTGAAATGTATATGGTGGTTGTCCATGGGTAAAATGTCGCTGGTGTTACCCATGGGCAAGGCTGTAGCCAGCCAGTAATTTCAGGGGGGGTTTGGTGGGCACATCCCCAAATTACCGGAAGCTAGAAAAAATTCTAAGTGATAAAAAGTTCTAGAAGATATCTGAAGTGTTTTTTATGGCAACATAACTCCCTAACTACCGGAGGATAGAAAAAACTCTAAATAATAAACACCTCTAGAGGCTATCTGAAGTGTTTTTTTATAGTAATATAACCCTCTAACTGCCGAAGACCAGAAAAAATTATAAATATTAAACATCTCTAGAAGCTCTCTGAAGTGCTTTTTATGGTAACACAGCCCACTAATTTGTATTTGTATCTAAATTTTGATTATGTTTGAACCATAAATAAAGTCATATATATTTTGTTCATAAAATTTCGGGAGGGGGGGTTGAACCCCTAACCCCCCCTACGGCCTTGTCCACGGGTAAACATTATTCTGTGACTTATTACGGGTGAAATGTATCTGGTGTTTATCCACGGTAAAATGTCGCTGGTGTTTTCCACGGATGAAATGTCACTGGAGTTTTCCACCGAAATACGTATCGGAGTTTTCCACACGTTATTTATCCCTTAGGTTTTTCCGCCCTCCTCCAGTACAGGTGACTTTCCTCTGAGTCAGCCTCTAAATCTCTAAGTCCTTGTATTAAGAAATTAATAACCTAGGTGTTGAAAGTACTAATGAACACGCACACACACAAAAAAAAAGGGGGTGGAAAGTCGTCAACATTGATTTTTACGTGGTTCATTCGGTCCCTTATATGTTATCATTAGAAACGAAAATTGAGGTAGAATAATAAACTACCTCTACTGTATTATTACCCCCTCTGTTTTATTTTTTCCCCTGCTGACTGCGGGAACGTAAAATATGATCACACGTCGAGATTCGGTTATCATTTATGCTTTCCCACCCTCTCCTTCTATCTCTGAAAATAATGTTTTGTCGGTGAGGCGGGCGAGTTAACCTACCTATTTTTGCATATAATGGAACATTTATTAAAATAACGAAAGTAAAAAAAAAATCACGTTATTTCATAGATAAGCTTATTTTATTCCTTTGATATGAATGTCAGATTTTTTTAAAGTACTTCCCCATATTAATTCGCAATATTTACATTAATGAGATACAGATGAAAAAGGGATAGTTATAGGTAATGTAACAGCAATTTTTAAGAGGTGGTACATAGGAGAATCCGCAACTTGAACCTCAACCTCATCGTCACCAGCAAACCGTACAAATCCACTTTAAGAAGTAGATAGATACGTCCACATTTTTATGAAAGAAAATTGGTGAAAAACATAATGTGGTGGGTAGGAAGGGAAGTCAAATGACAAAAAACCCTCAATACACTTTGCAGGATTCAAACACCCACTACGGTAACAAAGTGAGGCTCCAGTTTAGTGCTTTTGACCAGTCAGCCACCTTTCTGGTTCCAAATCAGGTTTAAAAGTAAGGAAAATGGTTTGTTCCCAAAATTAATTTTAGTTTCCAGCGTAAATAAGTATGTTTGATTTGTTTAAAACTGTTTCGTTTCAAATTGATAACCCTTTCAGAAACTGCCAATCGAAAATATTGTTCTCTGCAGCGAACATTTCCCTCGATAAATTGACATTATCTTGATCGAATAAGTGTGTGAAATGAACGAAGAGCTCTCCACCCAGGAGGGGGGGAAGCTGCCATTCTTTACGCAGATGAGGCCCATAACGGGCGGTCATTTCTCTTGATGTGATACACGTGTCACGTGGGGGGGGGCTAAAGGGGGAGAGAAAAAAAAACTTGAGCGGGGAGAAAATAAAAATCGGTGTGGTTTCCACATTTTGTAAAACTAGAGAAAGAGAGACAGAAAGAAAGTTATGACTACGTCACCGATGAAATACGGCACAAATACCCACCCGATTTTTACTCCCCGAATCATGTCCCAATGTGCTGCTGAAAGGTAGGGGTGTCCACAGCCTACGCAGGGCCAGCGCTAAAGATTTTGCCACCCTTTGTACATGTCAATTGGCCACCTCACTTTTAACACTCTCTTAATACTTCTTACTGCCCTCCGCCTGTGCATTCAAATTTTAAAAACACAAAAAACCGTTTGTAATCTTGCACACAAACTACTTAGGAGTGCGTTAAATTCTGCGCTGGGGAAACCAATTTACAGTGAATTTAGTGTAATAGGAGTTTAAGAGAGTAGAGGGAGAGCAGAAATAGGGGATCACAATGCTTCTGGGAAATATTAATTAATTTAGAGACTAAGTGTACCAGCATTTTCGTGGAGGGAGAGTGGGAAAATATTTAGGAGAGACTATCCACAGTACAACCGACTGGGATCGAACACTGATCTCCCAGTCATCGCCATTTTAGTCTATTGCCAAAGTGATGCGTTAGAGGATTCTGCCACTGAAGTGGGTTACAGTCTTGATTTGAAAGAAATTTTCAAAATGTGTGTGTGCCACTTGTTACTCTCCGTCTGGGTTATCCGAATTTAACCCCACAATTAATTATTCGTATCTATGGGCAGGTTGATATTTGTTCTCATTTGGTCTGGTTTGCCAGTGAAGGAAAGGTCAGGTTCGAATCCCTGCTAGGCATACTGAAGGTGGTTTTGCCAAAATGGTTTTTCACTCTCACTCCAAGTAAATTCAAGTACATTTCCTTTCAATTCTTCCTTTCTAATACCTATTTCACCATTGTAATTAAATGCTGATAGCTCGAACAAATTATAAGGCATGGAGAAAACAATACACTTATGGGGTAGGGATGAGTAAGGAAAAAATAAAGAAAATACACCCTCATTTTCGCGAAGGGAGAGTTGGAAAACACTTTGAGAAAACCACCTTCAGCAGGCCTACATCCACCCGGAATATAGGCCCTAACCTTTCAGTCACCAGGAAACACGACTAGACAAACTTAACACCTTTGTCCATGTGACTACAGATGCGAATTAAAAAGTATATATAATTTTATGTATTCGTTGACTATCCAGGGTGGTTCAGAAATATAATTTTTAATGCCCAGTGGAGAGAGTATGGTGTATATTGGCACACCCGCGCCACTGTCGACAAGATGCCAAGTTAAACGTTGAATTCCTAAGGGTAGTTAAATTGTTGACCAAGTGCCCGTAAAGTAGTAAAGTTAAGGGGGCCGCTTACTTGAACGCTGAAACTCACGCCAAACGTTAAGACATTCTTAAATATTTAAGAAGAGGTTTGTCCTTTAAAAACATGTTATAGGCCAAAATGAATGGGAAAGTTATCAAAGAGAGCCGTATAGCGTTAAAAGTCTCACATTATGAACCATTTAAAATGTTGAGAAACTGTTGTAGGGTAGCCAACTTTGGTGAAAGGTCACTAACTATATCTCAAAATAAAGACTGAGATAGGAATGTGCAAGCTCCACTTCTTTTTAATTTTTGAAGCAAATCTGGATCGAATTATAAAAAATATTCATGATAGTGAATCGAAGTTTTAATATTGTTAAAAAAAAGTTCAATCCAAACAAATTGTAAAAGAAAAAAAAACTCCATGGGGTCAGCCCACAAGTGCACTATACTGACAGAGCTGTCGTTGCATGTTGGCGAATATAGTGCCAACATTTGCGGATGCAAGGTGACATTTTGACAACAAAACGAACCTTCCGGCCATAAATCTCAGTTTTCTAGACTGGAGTCGCTACCTCTTTATTCAAGTAGCTCCTCAAATACCCTCACGAATTTGAGTTGACTTATTCAGACCCATTGCTTCACAGAAAAATGTTTTTCATAATTTTATAACTTTAAGCATAACATATACAATACAAACGTTATATTGTGAATTTTTATTAACATATTCCAACCTTAACTTATAGATCAAGTTATTATAACAACATGGGTATTAATTATTTTATATATTTTTCATGTGAACATTAATTTGTGGTATATATGTCACAGGAAAAGTAGATTGTTAGGGAGAGTTGACTCGGCCTAGGTAAAGTCGACTCTTACTAAAAGTATCAGTAAAAGTTGATAGAGAATAAACAGATAAACTTTTCCTAGGAAGCGTTAACTATGCCTGCTGTGGTTTAGTAAAAGTGGATTCCGCGATGTAGCTCTCCACATGCGACTTCGCACGCACATCTTTGTTTTGAATATTCCAGCTCTATTTGTTTACTGTTGTTTTCTAGGTTAGGTTAGGTTAGGTTAGGTTAGGTTAGCTCTGCAACTCAAAGTGTCACAAATCTTTACCTTGCTGTAATAAATAATAAATATTTATATCTCTCTTTGTATCATAAAGGTTTTGCTTTTTTATTTGTTTTTTATTAGGTAGTAGACCATTTCCTTGCCAAAAGTCAACTTTTACTAACTCAAGGTAGTAAGAGTATACTTTCCCTAGGTA
>CABFWB010000225.1:132775-144124 GCA_902151455.1 Timema bartmani
TAGGGGGGGGGGTCTAATTACTTCACTTTGGCGGTGGGGAGGTGGAAATGAGGGGGGGTTGAGTTCCTTCAAGACACCTGAAGGAATGGATTATAAGTACAGTTAGTTAATTTCTACATATACTTATGGTTCTTAACCAACCTAACCTAACCTTTCATGCATTAACGAATTTCTTTCTTATTTAATTTTGTAACGAAGTTGGTTAATTTCTACATATACTTATGGTTATTCCCCAACCTAACTTACCTAACCTCTCATGCGTTAACGAATTTCGTTCTTATTACATTTTGTAATTTACTGTGTGAAGATCCCCTCCTTGAGGTGTCGTGGAGGAACTCGACCATTGCTATCAGACTAACTCTCTCCGTGGAGGAACTCGACATCCTCGATACAATGTATAGGAGATATATATCTGTAGGCCTGGCTGGAATTCGAAGCCCCTGACACTGTCAAATCAAACTAGACTAGAATTACCGGATGATTTTGACAACGTACCCACTGGTGTAATTTTTTTTAATTAGATATTTAAAGTGCACTTTTTGAACCGACTGATTATATCACCAAATGACGTATAAACTAACTTAAATATAGAACCTACACAACGTCCAGCCCTCAGCCATTAATTCATTATTTTTAAAGGGTAAACCCAGATTTCAACGATGATAAAAAATTTGCCATGCCAAGAGTCAAACTCGGGACTCTTTAACTCATTAAGTTCAATAGATAGATTACCGACTGAGCTAAGGTGGAGAATCCACATTGGTGCAGGTATATAGATATATCATCTGTACAAACTGTCAAATGAGGTAGCATAATGACGTCACCATACGCTATAATACCCTCACGCCACTGTTAGCTTAGTCTAATTAATTCTAGATTAAGTACAACCCTCAGATCCCAGTCATTAGTTTACTATATATATCTCTCTCAATCCCAATTCACAATACATTTTAAGCCTTGACTGGTCTAGATCCTGCAACATATAGATTTATACACCTACACATCATCGTCTGAGCTAAGGTTCCGGACACATGAGCGTCGCTTTGAGGGGTGGAGAGGTGGGGTGGAAGGGAGGATGTGAGAGTATTCCTCACTCTCCCCATCAATGTCGGGAAAAAGCTAAAAGTAGAGTATTTTGGGGAGAGTCAAGATCTTGAGCTGGTAAATTCTAGAACTACTTTGTACTGCAGTACTTTCGATTATTAAAGTTTTATACCACAGACTTATGCATGTAAATTTTAAATTTCCCAACTGTCAATCCCTACTCTTCAAAAGTTCCCAACTCCATAACTCATCAAACATTGAAAGGAGATAACTTCTTTAGTAAATTGTATATAAAGCTTAATTACTCACGTAGGCTAGGCCCAGTAGTGCCGTTGTCACTGAATAACTCACTAGTTTTAAGGATACTACTACTAGCCTACTAGGCGCTAGTAGCCTTAATAAGGTTAGTTATTGTTTTAAGTTGATCACTTGATAGAGCCTGGAGTTTTTACGAGCCAGAGATTTTTTGCTTTCCTACACGCAATGATGGTGTGTGTTAAAACGAAAATCACTTGTAATTTGAAGAATAACATCATTAACAAATAACTTTAAAAATGCATTTGCCTAAAACGTAGAGTCAAGCCCCAAGTATCACCTCAAATTTTACCAGTTTCCCAGGAGTGGACCCCCTAATCTCCCCCTTCCAGGTCACCTTGTTACCTGGTAACCTAGGAATTTTTCTAATTTCAAAAAATGAGTTGGGAAATTCTTCGTTTCTTTTCCTCCCAAAATGTATTTCGTGTGACGCCCCTAGCTGGACTCCACAGTGTTAATGAAACAGGTGTGAGCCAAATGTATTTTTTATAATGGATCAGGTATATGGCCTGATTATGCCGTGATGGATAAGTAGGGGTCAAAATTCTGGCTAGATGCGTTGAGGTGGGTATTTTTACTAAATAGATTCCCACCCTCCCACTATACAAATTTGAGTACATTTATTCTTAATCTTACCTTCCACATCGATACCTTATTAGTGTATATATAGGCTAGCTCGACCAGAGCGCAGAAAAAGCAAAGCAAAACAAAAACTAGCTCAAAGGAACAGTAAAAATAGTGAGAATTCTAAGAAAACTCACTTGAGCTTGTAAAGATTGTAGAAAGACTTGTAGACCACATTTGTTGACTTAGAAAAATAGCCTCTTGCACTTGAGTAGGAATTGAGCCCGAGCCTCCTCATCATTCAATCGCACAACAGTTCATCTAGCCATGCTGGTGCCCGACAATTTATCTCGGTCAGTTGCGCGTCTTCCTAGCGCACCAGGGTCCAGGCTTCGATTTCTAGTATGGTCGAAAATGTATCATCGATGTGTTTTTTTTCTATCCGGGAGCTGGATTTTGCCCGTTTTAGTATTCAGTTAGTTTGTTAATCGTGTACTGATATAATCAGTGTGCTTAATAAGGGGAGGTTAGGTTTTTTAAAAACGCACTGATAGTAACAATAAGTGCACCGCGACCCGTTAGAATTATTGGCCTATATAGTTTATTGCGCTAGTGAGGTAAGGATAGTGACAATATAATTTAAAGTAAATGTAACCCCCTCTGCGTGGAGGGAGAGTAATAAATCATTTAAGAAAAATCACACTCGTTACAAGAGATTCGAACTTGTACCTCTATGTCCCTGGCATTCTACACTAGATGAGATTGACACTTAGTCCACGCGCTCATCGGGTAACTGCTGGTATAAATGTACTATTTTTAAACGAGGCTATGCGATAAATCCAAAGCTTCGGATTCCTAGCTATGAAGATAACCAGTCCATATATTTGCTAAGAGTTTATGGTCGAAACCCATAACAGACAGTTGACCCCTGGCAGTAACCAGTTGACCATTGTGTTACAATTATGTAGTTTTTAAACTAATATTTAAACAAATACATTTCATAGTATATCGACTCTAAAAAAACCCTCAAAATCACCGTTCTTTGAATATAAAAGTAAGTAATAAGAGATTAAAAATAATGCAATTTAAATTGTAATAAGGGAAATAATCACAGCTCATCGAATATGGATAGTAAATAAAGAAAAAGTACAGAAATTACAGATAATGTTTGGAAAGTCAATTTAAAAAAGTGATTAGTCACAGTTTATGGGATATAAATTGTAAAAAGTGACGTCACATCTCATAGAATGAAGACAACAAAAAGAAAAAAAAATCATAGTTCATCGTTTATAAAAATTTACTCTTCCTTCCCCACACCCAACCCCTTTTCACACACACGCACACATTTTCCTGAAAAAATACACTTAAAAAGTGTTTTTTTTTTAAGTTGGGCAAGTGTACGTTTTAATTAACGTCCCCCGCAGTTATTGGTCCTGCTGTTTTTGATTATTGGTGGTTGCAGATGGCAGCAATGTTGGTCTGGTGGTGAGTATGTTGGAAACGAGTCTTTGGCTGAGGGGGGAAGGAATGGGGGGAGAGGAACAGAAGGGAAATAGCACTTGGCCTAGAGTCAAATTGTGGCACGCCTGGCGGTAACAACCAAACAACAAAACAAGACAGGCAACGCGCGTGCGTGCGTGCGCTAGGGCTGCCAACACCACCGACATAAAATGAACACGACACGGGTGTTTCCTCCCTTACCCCCTCTTTCTCCTTCAATCACCGTTCTTCCCGCTCCTTTTCTCTTTTTCCTAGACTCCTTTCAATTGTATTTCTGTCTATGAGCAGCCGGCCGGTCTGTTGCTCCTATTGTGTTTTTTTTTTACCGTGCTCTATTTTCACATTTAGTACAGTCTGTCTCTGAACCTGTCTCCCTAGAGATTGAGTTCGTTGTTGTATTCATTAATCATGATTTTAAAAAATGAACACACCAAAATGGGACGATTTATTTTTTTCTTGTATCGTAAAATATTCGTTCATGTCGACCCTTGGTACTATCCCAACTTCATAAACATACCTATGAAGGGATGGTTGGATTTAATTATACAGCTTATTTTAACCAAACACAGCTTGGGATTACTAGGCGACATTTTATAGAAAAATAAATGGAAACCCTACCCTGGGCTTATCCTTATCTGTGAGAGTAAGGCTAAAGATATCTAAAATGGCCTATCGCCATATATTTAAAACTCCTTGGCCAATTATAAAAGAACAGTATGTAGGTAGACTTTAAGTAAACGCAACAGAATTCACACTTTGTAGCCTATCGAGATTGAATTTCAGCCTTCCAGCTTGAAGTAATAAGTTTAATAAAATACCATAAAAACTTATTGATCTGAATTCAAAAGCCGCATGGCACCATTTAACTAAACGTGATTTTTTATCAACTATAACAAACTTAGCTTTGTTTTCCCCCCATTGCATCTTACTATACATATTATAATCATTGTGGCAACTGAACAAGGATGAAAAGGGTAGAAATTAGAGGAAATCTACATAAATTTGCGTGAAAGGGAGTGTGGGTAGTAATTAAGAATACGCCACCTCACTAAACTTTGTTATAAATTTGAAACCAGAGCTCCCAGTCACCGACAATCCAGTCTATTGCGAGAGTGAGGCCCTGAATTATACAACCACTGATGCGGATAGTAAAAATTAAAATAATATATTGATATTACCACTAAACAAATATTTTAGGGGCCTGCGTATGGTTTTAACTACTTTTACTGGGATTCTCTAATAGCTTTGCGGGCTAATGCCTCGCTAAGGAGATCTGACCGCTACTTGGAAACGCCCGGTGGCGCGCCGTGAGGTGCTCCGGGTAGGCAATCCTTCTAACAGACGTGAGACGCAGGCCGTATCAAGTAACACGTCGCAGGGAAGGGCTTGTATTTGAGATTAAATTTTTCTCCTTGAGAATCAAGTCAAATATCAAACTAATGAACGCATAAAACAATACACACTGAATGTAAGAAAAAATGTTATACTTTCTTAGTAGACACAATAAGTCATGAGTCAGGCTTCAAGTATATATATATATATATATATACTTGAAAACGTAAACTTCGTTTACCTTTAAAAGTAGCGAGCTTATCTTGATGGGCTACACTATGGCTCAGCTTATAATATAAGGCCATACTCTATGTAATCGGTCAAGTTGTGGCTGTTGATACCTTTCAGTGTAAGCGGAGTGCATCTAGGGATATATATATCCCTAGTTCTCTAGGCTATATATATATATATCCCTAGTACAATCCTCAGTTATCTTTTGAGTGCTCCTTTGTGAGTATATTAATCCAGAAGGCTAAATATATGTTTCTAACCATTTACTCTGATCTAAAAACAGCGACATTTCGCGTGAAACGTCGCTGAAAATGAGCTAATTTCAGATTATTATGGATTTTTATCAGCTCGTAAAACTTAAAATGTAAGGTTTTTAAGTTATATTGGGGTATTTTAATATAATTATTTCACCTCCAATTTTGTAAGAAACATATTTTGAACTAGCAAAAGACTTCTCAAATAAATCTGGATTTATTGACGCCTGTAAAGCGAATTATTACTCCGGCAGGTCGCACTCTTAATTCACAATGTTCTTTCTTATGTTTCTTGAAATTATCTTACTAAAAAAAAAGTTTGTTTTATGATTAAGAATATTAAAGTGACAATAAAAAAGTGATACCTTAATATGGCTTTTATTTAAAAGGTATATTTTTCTAAGGAGAGTTGAGCATCTACCTTAGGAGGTAAAATATAAGTATTACTTTAATTCATAAGTTAGTTGATAAAAACAAGTTTACTAAAGATAATTTGTAAAGACTAAAGTAAAATACTCTGTCTTAGAAAATGTGCGTGATAAAGGGCTTGAGCTCTGGACCTTTTACTCACAGTAAAACAATCTTAATTTGTTATTCACATTAAAATAAATCCAAATACAAGAATAAATAAATACAGTATTGAATATTTTCCCCGAGAAGTTGTCTTGGAATAAAAGAGCCATATGCTCCAGTACTTTATCCATAGAAGCTACATTAATTTTAGTTATGAAGAAATTATAAATAAATAGAATAAAATGTTGTGTTTTGTTTTCCGAAATTAATACCTAATATTATAAATTGTGTACTTTGTGTGTCTGTGAGTAATTAGAGTGTTATACATTCAATGTGTGTGATGCGCTAAACTCCATGAAACTATAGAAAAGCATTGATAGGATTATGGAGTTGGAACAAATAGCAAATGACATAATCTCTGTAAAAACTAAATACAACAATCAGACAGATTGAAATAATAATGGAATCGTTGATAATTGTTTAGTCTGGCATGCGAGAGTACACACACTGCCCTAATAAAATGTTGACATTCTAAGAATAGCCACAAAGCATGCTTAGGAAACACACTAATTGGGGATGAAGAGAAGTGGTGAAGGAGAAAAGGAGGAATGTGTGAAGCGAAAGAAGGAATGTGTGTGAAGTGAAAGAAGTAATGTGTGAAGTGAAAGAAGAAATATGTGAGGGGAAAAAAGGAATGTGTGAGGGGGGGAAAAGGAAAGTCCGAGGGGAAAGGAGGAATGTGTATGCTGAAAGGAGGAATGTGTAAGCTGAAAGGAGGAATGTGTATGCTGAAAGGAGGAATGTGTAAAGCTGAAAGGAGGAATGTGTAAGCTGAAAGGAGGAATGTGTATGCTGAAAGGAGGAATGTGTAAGCTGAAAAGAGGAGTGTGTGAGGGGAAATAAAAGGAGGAATGTGCGAGGGAAAAGCAGGGATGTATCCGGGAAAAGAGAGAGTGAAGGAATGTGAGAGATAGAATGTAAAAAAGGGGGGAATAAGGAGGAAATAAAGGGTAAAGAAGTTAGAAAGAAGCAGGGTAATATGAAAAAAAGTGTAAAGTTGACAAGCGTAAGGGAGGAAAGAGCTGATTGAAGAAAGGGGTAAGAAAGGAAGGAGTGGAAGAAGAGGACAAAGAAAGACGTGAATTAGAATGGAATAAAGTGGTAAAGGGAAGGTGTGTGTATATAATATATTATATGAATGGGTAAAGAAAAAGATAGTGGAAAAATCAACACATCACAAATACCCGCAATATAGTAGGATACATATTGCGATCTGCCTATTGAAGAATTATCCAGAACTATTTTAATACTATAACAGCAATCAGACTTCAGGAAGTTTAGTTACCCATTTTAGAGAAAGTGAAACACACAAATTCATAATGATACATTTTAAATCCGACCGGGAATCAAATCCCGAGCTCTTAGTTAAGTGTCCAAACGCGCAACCAACATTGCTGAAGTATTGAACAAGCTGCAAGTGTCAGATTAAGCTAAGCCACATAAAATGCTCGATGGTTGTAATTAATTAATACTCCATGGCATCAGTCTGAAATCGGTCCATACCAACTGAGCGGCTGCCATCTGTTGGCGATGATAGTGCCAACCTTTGCCGACAGATGATGCCATGTGATCAGCACAACGAACCTTCCGGCAGTTAATCTCAGTTTTATAGACCGGAGATGATACTTTTTTTGTTCAAGTAGCTCACTCACTTTTCCTCACGAGGCTAAGTTGACTCCATTCAAGATCCACTACTTTACAGAACAATCTGGATGCACCGGGGATTGAAGCCGGGATTTCTGGATTTGTAGCCAGGAACTTTGACCACTAGACCCACAGAGGTGTTCATGGATTAATACACACTAAAAAAAATATGTCCCCAGACATGTAATTGAACTGAGGCCATGTCTTTATAGTGAACATATTGGCTTATGTGATTCATTAAAACAGTTTATCAGGATTCATCTGATGTAAATTATAGTTTATTTTTGTATAAAATTAAAGTTTAATAAGTACTCAACCTGAGTGAGTGTGATCAGCACCTTAGTACTACACCCGTAATAGACTTCTAACCCAGGTGCAGATTCGGGGTAGGGGGTGGGGTCAAAGGGTCAGTAGACCCCCCTGTGAAAGTTAGAAAATTAATACAAAAAACCAAATGAGAGTTCAAATTTTAGAAAGAAAATACAGCACAGATAAATTATACAATTTAGTATCTTTTTACGTGTAGGCACCTCTCAATCCGGGTCCACGAGTGCGTTATTCATCCACTTTTATTCAATTTTTGACATGACTCAGGCAAGTGTGGAAAAAATATTCGTTTTCACGTCGTGCATACCGAGTAACGAACATTGTTCCGCATAGAGACGGTAGATTACCACACATCAAAGAAGACTAATAATCGCCTGAGAGCAGTTCATCCACGAATACCGAATATAGAGTATGTGTGGACAGCAGGAGCGGTGGAACTGTGGGGAACTCTGCCCCCCTTGAAATAATCTGCCCTTCCCTGAAATAAATTTCTACCCCCTTCCCCCAGATATATTTCAAATCCTCTGATATTATCGAATATTAAGCTGAAAGATAGCCTTAAATCAAACTCCAAATGAATTCTAGATCCATTTTATTGTCAAAAATTTGCCTGAGAGGACCGCATCAAATAACTACTAGACTAGAGGCAGCTGGCAGGAAAAAAATCAGGGGAGGGAAGCTCTAAATAGCTTCCAAGGTCTTCCAAATTTCAAAAATTACTAGGGAGGACAACTCCAAATAGCTTCTAGACGCATGTCATTTTGAAGAATTTTCAAGCGAGGACCACCCCAAATAGCCTAGTTTCTCAAATAATTCAATCTTCAAAATTTTGTCTGTGGAAGACCACTTCAAAGATTATCTTCTAGAGGATTTTAACTATCGTAAAAAATTAAGGTGAGGAGTACTCTAAATAGCTTTGAGCAGCATGCAAATTTCAAAAATTTCTCTGTGAGGAACACTTTAAATGGCTTATGAAAGAATCTAAATTAAAAAAATCAAGACAAAGACTACTCATAGCTTCTAGAGTGAGCCATTTTTTAAAAAATTGTTAAAGGAGGGCCACTCCAAATAATTTATAAAAACTTTCTGATTTAAAAAAATTTGAGTGGATGACCACGGTTTAAAACATATATAAGATCAAATATGAATGAGACACTATTAAATGGCTTTAAACATAAATCTAACATAGTAAGTAACTATGCTATTTATAATTATTACCCCACTATGAAAATGATCTGGATCCACCCCTGTTCTAATCCATCTTATAACACCTGATTTCACAAAAGTGCAAACTAAATTATCAACTCCAAAGAGGTTTGAAGCAAAGCCCTTAAGAAGTAGTTGCCCGCCATTTAAGGAACGTCTCGACGATCTTGACCCTATCTGAGACATTGATCAATAAGGTCTAAGTCATATCCATCACATGTAAAGGTGTTTACATATTTTTATCTGGACAAACTATACTTCTGTGTCTAAGTGATAATACATTAATCCAACAAATTTTAAATTAAAAAAAACTAGGAGCTAGCCACAATTTACATGAACTAATCCAAGGGCATAGGAAATAAAAAGTTAATTTTAAGTTAACTTACCAGACCTCTAAAGGATAAAGTAGGAGTGACCAATTAGGACCCCCCCCCCTCACCTCTTGCTTAAAGTATCCAACCAGGAATCGAACCCCAATATCTGCTGATACTCTGGTGCGATTACTTGAAAATTAACTCCTAATTAGCACAATGGTGAAGGCGTAATAGGGAGTATATATGGGGCGGGGATCATTTCAAGACCTTTGTGACTGTTATGTGTGTATCATGCTGTTCTAATCAACAGCTAGGTTACATAAACTTAACGGAGAGTGATCTAAGCAGACGATAGGTCGTTGATCCTATGTAATTAATTGAAAGACATGTCAATGAACCTACAATCAGATTGATGTAGGAAATAACTTAAAGGACAGTTACAAAAGCTAATGAAACAATTTTTACACATGTGGGATAGAGCACATTTACCTTCATGTTAGTTATATACAGTAGCTCTTAATAATTACGAAATTACATATCATTAATTCACATTTAAATTCTTTTTATAATAAGAATTAAATAGCCAAAGCCATTATTTATGCTTTTAGTGAGGATTACTCCATCTAGATTTCATATTGTGAAAATTGAAAAATGACACCTGGTCCTGGGCTCGATTCCCGTGTTCAGGTGTTATTTTTCAATTTTCAGAATATGATATTTTTATATAATGCTTAAAACTAGAGCAATATTTTATCAGCTCATACAGTGGCATACCTTGGTAGTGATTTCTCAGGGGGACAAATATTCAGAGCAATGCCACGGAAAAAAGAAAAGGGAGAATGGGTGGGGGTTGAATAGCTGAGCACTCACTCTGCAATAGAAACATCTCTAACAACCCCCCCCCGCCCCCTTCTAAAGAGGGAACTGCAGAAATATCTCTGGCAAACAGAACCATGCACTCCGTTGTAATTTTTTTCCGGGACCACCGCCAATTTTGATTCTAGTGAACGTTGTGTTTTGTAAGTGCAGGAAATGCCTGTGGTGGTGGAGTGCTAATATTAGTGTTCGTCCAATTTAATAAACAAGCGTATTTCAAATATTGGTTCTTATTGTTTCGTCTGTCTAAATGTACTTGTCACATTTATGATTGAGGCATGAAATGTGTTTCAGCTTAGCAGAAGGCCACCCACAGGCTCGTTTGGCAGTGATGTGTGTTTGTGTGTTTGTGTGTTTGTGTGTTTGTGTGTGTGTGTTTGTGTGTGTGTGTGTTTGTGTGTGTGTGTGTGTGTGTGTGTATTGGTGCGGTTTTAGTGGTGGTATGCTGGCTATTAGAAACTTAACATGATGAAATCATCTGACAAACAACAACCAAATATTACTGGTAGTCCTTCATATTTTTATTTGTGAGTTTAACACAGGAGCTATTTATTATAGACTGTTCATGGAAGCTTGTGCATTTTCTGACATTAGAAATTATACTAAAAACAATTCCATATTTATTTATTTTCCCACCGTATCTTTTTATCCGTCCGAGCTATTCGCAGTTTAATTGCACCAACGGCTTAAGGGCATAAGTTATAGGAAATATATCCGCATGTGCGTGGAGGGAGTGGGACGTCTAGGAAACCAGCCTCAATGCACACTGCCAAGTTAAAGCTTTACCGTCACCAGCAAACAAGACTAGATTAGCTTGGAACTTAGTTCTCGTGGACCCCGATGTAATTTTCTATTCACTAAACTAGCTTTACGCCAGCCTCCATTTCATTGATTAAACATTTTTCGGCAGCGTGGGAATAGAACTCATGACTCTTAGCTCAGTAGAGAGATAATGTAATATGTTGGCCTAGTGCAAATTTTATTAAGTTTTGTGTTGTAGAATTGTTGTTCAATGTGATATATTTTATAAAAAGTTTTAACGCCGTTCAGAGAACATAACATATTTTTAACCAGATACAAAAAATTCCCCATTTCAACGCCGGAGCCTTCCAGCAGTTCCCCGACAGCGGGATGCTTACCCCCCCCCCCCCCCCCCCCCCCCCCCCCCC
>CABFWB010000225.1:144186-156576 GCA_902151455.1 Timema bartmani
CCCCTTACTTTACGCCCAACCTCTTCCTTCTTCCTCAACACTTCCTGGTGTCCAATTAGCTACGCACTGAAGAGCTCTTTTTACAGGCGCCGTTCCGACGCTAGGAACGTCCATGGTTCACTTTCTCACTTACTAGTGGAGTCGATGCGGCTTGTTCGGTGATAATTAGGTTTCGAACTTCGCATACTGTCACATACTTTTTCCTTTGCTGTTATCTATATGGCAGCTTTAAATACATTTATGTTATGTGACATATAACAAAAATAACCAGTTTTATGGTGTATGTTAATTTATACTTAGGTGAAAATGCATATTTTAACAATTCAAAAGAAAATTTCCTCCATTCTCAGCAAAGATATAGAACCATTAACAAAGGTAGTCACTTAACCCAGTTTATATAGGCTATTTGCAAATGACCCCGTTCAATTATTCAGGTAGGTAGCGCAAAGGTCAACGAAGGTCGTTGGGCGAGCTGTCAAACTTTTGCCGATATTTCGGAAGACGGAATCTGAGAGTCGCAATGGAGACCTAAGGTGAAGGCAGAATTGCTATGACTGGGTGGATGTATGTTTTGAGTTTGCTGTATCCTGAAGATGAAGCCAGTACCAAATGGACAATTAGCGCTTGTGAGAGGAAGGAGTTGAAGATTAAGCTTGAATTCATACAGACACACTTCCTGACACGACACCATCGCCAAGCTTTAAACTGGAGGTTTACAATCATCGGAATATTTGGCACTGTTCCAAAAATAATAAAATAGTTATGTGCCGGGTACAGCTGGGAGAGCCATTGCAAAGGAATTTCAAAACATATTGAAAATAAATGCAGGCCTCAGTGTTTTGGAAACAATAAACCAAGTTCTTCGGGAGAAATATACTAAGGAAGTAACAGAGTATATTCCAACTGAAATGACCAGCCTTAAATTCCACGTGTGATGTAGAGAGAAGCTTTTCAATATACAAGAATATTTTAAGTGATAGCCCGGAATCGTTTCACTTCTAAAACTCTTGAGAACTATCTAGTTGTCAAATGTAATCAGAACCACAATCAATAAGCTGTTGTAAATCATGATTTTATAACATTTTAATTAAAAACCTTGCCTTATTTTTTGTGTGAATATTTTACTATTTTTTTCTCATATTTATTTAGTTTTAAGTGTGTAATTGCATACGTATTTTACTGGTTTTTCGTGCATATAAATCCACAGTCTTGTTATGAGTGTGGTAACATTTGGGTACTTGAGAAAGAAGATTTTAAAACACTAAGTGTAACATGCTTTCCTTAACCTATCAATACAACTACTACAAGTCCACAATTAAATTGGCCGAACGGTGTAATGACGTCACTCTCATGTTAGACTGGCCTGCTGATGATGAGGAGATCGTGGTTTGAATCTTGGTCGGGTCTACTTGGGGTATTTTTTCATAATTGGTTTCCCACTCTTCTTCTATGCAAATGCCGGTAGAGAACTAAAATGCTTCCTTCCTCATCACTACAGTAGCCCCATGGCTTCTTTGGTGCTGACTGACAGTTCACAGCTGACTTCTGACAGTCAACATTTAGGTATATACCTAAACTTTGACTGTCAGAAGTGACAGCTGCTAAACACATATTTTTTGCAGATCATATGGTTCGGCGTAGGGATACATAGTTTGGTCTGGTAGCTTTTCAAAGCCATCAGCTGTCAGCTGTGAGCTGTCAGTCAGCACCAAAGAAGCCATGGGGCTACTGTACGCCATTAAAGTTATTATCATTTTTACATGCGTATAACCTAAACAGGTAGATAATTATTCTTACGATACATTCATAGATTTAGGTCGTACTGTCGTCGATAGTGAGGCAGATACAACAGCCAGTCTCCTGATCGTCATTTAATCACTGTAGAAGGGGAAACTCTAACTACGAAATTGATAAATATTGTTGCCATTACCGGTATTTTTATTTGGGTAGATTATACACCTTACCGACCGAGATAATGTGCTGGATAACGCGAACTCTGGCTTAGCTTTGAAGGAGAAAATATTCTTATTACTAGCAAAAATTAATTTTAGCTATGTCTTTTTGGAAAATAATTTTTAAGTTTCTATAATTAAAATAAAAAATATGCGATTATTTGTGCTCAGCGTTTTATCAGCCGTCCGAGATAACCACGTAATAACATGAAAGGTAAAGTTTGAAAGAAGTTTACACGCACTTGCATGGAGGGAGTAGGGGAGAACCCATCTAGGTGGGGGGGGGTTAGATAAAGACCCTAAGGGTACATAGCTGGGATGTGAGCCCTAAAACACCAGACGAGATGACATTGACACCCCTTTGCCTGAGTGCCTAGCCAACAAATGTATACTTTTTTTTTTCCCAAGCAAGTTTTTAAAACGCACTAAGATAAGATTTTGAGGGGAAGGCTTGGGCGGGGATTGTCGCTACTACCTATTTAATTTGCTTTTAAACCGAGACAAAAGTATAATCTTGTAAGTGCGAGGATAGATTACTAGTATCTCTTAGGAACACACTTAAAACTTGAGGAGCTAGGCAAAGCCTTAATTTAACTTGTAAGGCGTAGTAATTAGTTTTTACTAGTAAAAGCAAGATGACGTAAGAGCAGAGGAAGTGAAAAGCTCGAGTAGTAGTCAACCCTCAAACTTTCATTACTTTCGTTCTGGGGTACAGCTTTGAGAGAAATTATTTCACACGCACAAAATTTCTCAGCTTAACATTTTAGTTTAATTAGTACGTCCAACAATAAAGGTTTCCCGTTTGTTTATTTAATTCCACCATGTTTTAGTAGTAGTAGTTTACGCACGTTTTAATTACGAAAGTAGGGTAGGGATGAGAAAGTAAATAGAGCCTAACTTCCGTAGAACGATAAAGTGAAACACTTTAGACAAAAACACCCTCGAAGTAAACCTGACTGGGTGGGGTAAGAAATTAGACTTCTGCGTTACCGGTAAAACCAGATTGGGCGAGACCAACATTTAGTCCCCACGCACACCAATGCGAATATTACCAAAAGCTGTTAACAGCTTCATCTAAGGGGTATGGATTGTGGAGATAATTTGAAGGAAATGTTTTCCTCACAACTTCAGTTGGTCTGGGTAGAAAAAATTATTTGTGGGAAACCCCTCGGTGGAGACTCGAATTTCATCATCCTGATTTCTGGTAATCTCAACTATTACGAGCCTGACACGCGCACAAAATAGGTCTATAACTTATTTTTGTATGTAACTGTACACCACACACAAAATAAATAATGCAACATATTTTGAGCGTAGCTGAACACAAAATGCATGAAAAATACAGCAATTGTTTTGTACGTGTCTAGTTTTGTGTATAGCTGTACACACATAACACACATAAAAATTATTGCAACCTACTTTTGTACGTTACTGTACATGACAATAACAATAAATAAAGTAATACATGTTTTATGCGTGAGCTGTACGTACGTACACAACACAACACGCACTTTCCAAGATTGCAAGTCCGCGCGCGAGCTACATAAAGGAGCAGTATATACCAAGGTAGCATGAATTAAAAGGAGGTATACGAGCCTCGGAGAAGTTTAGGGGGGGAAACTTACACGAGCAACGGAAGGCAATTTGGTAATAAACAGGGTTAAAAACAAGCGACTCACTTCGATTAAAAAGTTTCGTGAACATAACTAAGAGAGTTATATCCGCACACGAATTGCAACCTAACTTAACCTAGAATGTAAACACCCAGGACATGGTTAGCGTACATTTTTGAAAGCGTGTAAACAAAATGTGGATAGTTTTCGCCTAAATTCGATTGCGTGCCCAAAGGATTTTGAGTAGCTAGATGGACTATATGGAAGCCAACCATCATCATCAATATGAATTTTTATTTTACACTACTAGTTTAATATCTCATCTCATCTCAAGTGATTTGAATCTAAAATTCTAAGAAATAGACTTAGTACCTGAAGCGTTTATTTAATCGACATAATTATACTGTGGGACTGACGTCATAAGCTACGAGAGCAACGATTATTATCGACGAATATATTGTACAAATGAATATAGTATTAATACATTTTCGGTCCCAATTGATCGCTAAGGGAAAATATAAATTTCTAATCCAAGGAGGATTTATGGAAGATATTTAAACTTGAATTAATATAAAGATAAATTAAGACCGCTGTAACGATAGTATGATGATTTAAAATGGTGTATTTTGATTAGTGCAAGTTTTGTATATCCTAAATATGCTAAGCACTAACACTCCCTAAAATGTTTTAAGTTTACAGATTTACCAAAACATGTAAGCCAGTTGATTTAGTAAAATAGTTATTGAAATCGATAGGATTGTTTCGAAGCTAGCTATGAAGCTATGAACAGTATACCTAGTTCCCTCCATTAAATTTTTTTTTAAGTATATCATGCTACGAATTATGTCTTGTTCTTGTCGTAGCTATAGTCTTTCAAATTTATCTTTGGATTTCAAGTTAAAACATCTCTTGGAATTTCTCCTTGGAATTTAAGATGATATTTTCCCCTGGTGATCAAGTTAGACAGTAAAAAATTAACACTATTATATATTCAATTGGACTTTATATTCATAGAGAATAAACGTGATTCACGTGGTTTAATACGTCAGTCTCGCAATATACGTCTAAATTAAAAATAGTACTCCTAGGTAATTGATCAATTGTTTAGAACTATAAATTCAAATCACTTGAGAAAATATTTTGAACGAAAAATCTTTTGAGTGGGTTCCATGTTGAAACAGATATTCAGATTGAAAAACTATGTACATACATCGTTCAATCTAGGTTCAAAGAATTTCCCTGCCAAATTTCCTTTAAAATCGGCTCACGCATTCGATAACTTTCTCCTAACGAAGACCTGGTCAGAGAGGATGACGAAATGCCAAAATGGTCGAGTTAAAACAGAACCTCACTACGCCCGGTCAACCACCACCCCACCCACCAGTGGTCACAAAGTTTAGACCATCCAGCTCACGATATGTTCGATTGTTATCGAAGGAGAGTTCCGAATCTCAGCCGGGTGCGAGCGGGTTTATTTTCATAATGTGATTTACTATGATTTTCTCATCCCCTATCCATGCTAATGTATGTACAGCTACTCTAGCTATCTTCCTCACCCTACGTGATGGATTAAAATAATATATCCAAAAAGATGGGCTAGCGAACTAAATAGGACTAACTCATCTAGAAGTAATCTCTTATAGGATTCTAGAAGGAACACTCTTAGAAGATAAAAACATATTTTTAACGCAAATTATAATAACATTTTACCACAATATTAGTACTATTAGATATATATTGATGCCATCAAAAGTGACATCCAAAGTTCACATACCTTGACGTATGAATATATAAATAAAATAGTTTTAGTAAATTTAGTTACTGTCAACAAAAGTTTCTCCGTCAGAATCCGACAGTGGTATGATTTGACGGCGATGGGGTCTACATAGTTATTTTTTTTATTAAAATGGTTTCCTACATTCATTCAAGCAAATTTGGATGCATTTTTCCTTAACTATACCTTACTAATCCCTATTTATTTAGTTTAAGTATCACTAAAGACCGGATGTGTAGTTTTAAGTGAATTACGTTAAAATTATTTTATAACAAAATATGAACTAAAAATATAAGGGAATTAAATAAGAACACGATGAAACACTTTTTATAGGTTTACATACCATCTGTAGCTAGAAATCTGTCTTGCTGAACTATGTAGAAGCATTTAAATTCCCTCGGAAGACAAACGAGAGGTTTGAGAACGACAATTGATGAAGTGTAAACCAAACTAGAATAGAGAGAAAAGGACGTGTGGGAGAGAAACTGCTGCTTTCAGATTAGAGAGGGAAGTTAGTATACGAATGAGTAATGTAAATATTTCGTGAAAGAACAAGAAACAAAGAAAAGGTGTATTTTAAAGAATTTTAACTGAAGTTTGATTGGGGTACTTGGTGTGAACTTTAAAAGCACAAAGGACGCTGTTGGTGTACAAATGAACAGTGTGAATGTAGGAGTCCGGCTGTATGCAGATAAAGCCGTATTAATGGCGGAGAGTGAAAGTGACTTGTAGAATGCATTAAATCATTTGAATGTGGTGAGAGGAAGAATGGATCTTATGATAAATGTCTCCAAAATTAAGGCTATAGTTTTTTGATAAGGATGGATCAGGAAATGATTATCAGTTTAGTATGAATATAAAACATTTGGTTAGTGATTTTGTGAATGTTAGTGAATGATTTTGTGTATCTGGGCAGAATGCTTTGTAAAAATACAAGGCTAGATGGTGAAATCGGTTGAAGGGCGAATGCATCTCAGAGTAGTTGTATGGATGTGGACTATTGTAAAGCATGAAAGAGTATCGAAAGAGGCAAATATGGCGGTATATAAAGGGGGTTAATGCTAACATTGTTTTATGGATGTGAAGTGTGGGTTTGTCAGGAGAAACACAAGAGCAAGGTTAATGCAGTTGGAATGAGATATCTAAGAAATGTATTTTGAAAAACTCGTATGGACAAAGTCAGTAATGAATGGGTGCTAAAGGAATGGGGTTTAAAAGGAAATCCAATATGTCAAAGTGAAAGAAGCGCCTTACCTTGGTTTGGGAATGCTGAGAGGATGAGTGTGGATTGAGTTATGAATCAAATATATGAAGGTATAGTGTGTGGATCAAAAAGAAGGCGTAGGCCATGTAAGACGTGGATTTATGTTGTAAACGAATGTGTGAAAAAGAGAAACATTAAGAGTTCTAAGAATAAAATAGTATGTATGACTCAGTGTATGGATGTTGTTGAAACAAAGCGAGTTTTAAAGGATAAGAAAGTGTGGAGAAGGTTAATGAGGATGGATTAAGTACGAAATTGTTTTTTAAGTTATACTCACAGTTTCTTGTTCACCCCGTAAAGGGAACGCCGTGATTAAGTATGTATGTATGTTATTTCAGCATTAGACTTACAAACTAACTTAACCTAAGAAAGTATACTCCGCTTACTCTAAAAATTAGCATTCTCTCCTTGAGAGATTACACTGTGGCCCTATTTTATAAGCAAGACCCGGACTTTGTTGACCAAATTTTTTTCCAAAAATGTCCTGCAAAGTGACCTAAAAATTCAAAAATACAACTTTAAATTATAAAAAAAAAATACCTAAAGGTATGAGCAAAAACTCTGAATGAATACACACGATTAAATCAAACACTCACGTATTGAATTCATATTAGAAATTTACCATGCAAATAAAAGCCTTTAATCGCTAACGCTCGCATTCAGCTAAACAAAATATTGATTTAAAAATTCCTTCTTCAGAAGTTATAACTATCCCCTACTAACGCAGCCCTCTAAAACTTAAATATAGTGCCTTGCTAAAAATGTGTATTTCCCAACCAACCAAAGAGGTTACTTAGACAGTTGCCTAAATTATCTTCTCATGCAGACAACTGTGCGTTGAAAAATGTATGTTTGAATATGTACGCATTTATAAAATATTTATAGTATTTAAAAATATACTTATTCAGCATTAAATCCAAAATAATTATTCAAAAACTCCTTGAAATTATTCAAAAGTGTCGCAAACCAATCTTAATATATATAATTCTTCTGTACGTGTGTATGTCACTGAACTCCTCCTAAACGGCTGGACCGATTTTGATGACATTTTTTGTGTGTGTTTGAGTGGGTCTGTGGATGGTTTAGATTCACAATTGGACCCGGTAGGTGGCGCTGCAATCGGGTTCTAGGATTTTTTTGATTTTTTAGGGATTTTTTGGGGGGATTTTTTTTTTTAGATTTTTTGCATATCAGAACATGTAACCTCAAAATTTAACCCCCCCCCCTCCCCCCAATATTTATAATAATGAATATAATATTAATAATTGACCGTTAAAAAAATCATAAGTTCATCAATAATTGACCGTTAAAACCTTCTGAAGACAAACACTGAATTTGTAATATTTTTGTAACTCACTAATTGGAGTTCATTGTGAATTTGTAATTGTGATGATCACATTGTATTTGTTTTATTATCGAAATCAACTATGCCACCCAAACTAAAAGCCAACTTTCGGGCAGGACAACGTCTGTCGGGTATGCTAGTAAAATATATTTCCACAAGCAGGGAATGATAAACAAAATGTTTGTAAACATGAGCATTGTCTGTGATGCATGAAAAAAATCACGCCACCCGTCTTCAAAATCCGGGCCCCACTTACCAACTACTCCATAGTGGAAACATATACGGTAAGCTTGCCACCTTTCAAGGTAAACTTAGTGCATGTCTGGGATCTAAGGTTCTTACTTTTGAAGTGTGAATTGAAATTTTAAGAAGTCCAAGAGGATGAGTAGTTATTTTAATAATATATCTTTTTTAGTAATTCGACACCAAATTAATTAAAAGTTATTAAAATTTGATCTGAGGGACACTAATTTATTTGTAATATCCTATAAGTTCTCACCTTCTTTTGTTTGCACCACGTCTTACTACCCGTCTGGGCTATTCGCATCTTTATATTAATGAGGTAAGGATGATTTAGGTAGTATTTAGATTAAATGTACCCAAGTTTGTGTGTAAGGAAGGAGAGCTGTAATCAATTGAGGGGTTTATTTTTATTTTGTTAAGTTATCTAAGTTAAATCAATCTTATCAGTATAGTGATAGTAAGATTTAGTTCTTAGGTTTTGTCTTATTGTTAGTTATTTTAATTATACTATTTATTATGTGTTTAGATAGCTTAATTTTAGAGCTTGATATTGAAGATATCAAAGTGAAGTTTAACTTCTCTAAATATACTTACAAAAATATTATTTTTATAGTGAAAATATCGGCCTACATCCAGCCGGGATTTGAATCTTGCTACAGCAAACCAGACAGGACGAGATTCATGCCTTGGTCCTGCTTAACGATGTGGGTGAATAGTTTATCAACCACTACAAAATAATGAAAATTATTTTATATTTCATACATGTAAGTTTATGTAATACGATTCAAATAGTGGAATAACTCCTTTGAAGGAGCCGAGTCCTATAGCGCGCAAAGCGCCTATCGCGTCGCGGTGCCAAACGACGCCAACTGCACTGTCGCTTGGTGCGCTCTACTACGGCACCCCTAAATTAACACCCACCCACCCCTTCTCCACCACGTAGGTTTGGGAAGAAGTAGTAGCTTCTGGGGAGAGAGTAGCGATTACAAACGCTGCGTGCTAACATCCTCCACCCCCCACCCTCTAACCCCTAAACCACCCCCACTTTCAGTGGCGAAGTCGGTGTGCAGGCGTGACACTGCTACTGTTAGCTTGTTGGGGAGAGGGGTGGTTGTGGGTGAGGGGTGGAGTGTATTGTTGACTTTACAAGTGCGGTGGCGGCGTCTTACTCGTTAATACACTATACACCCGTTTCCTGCCTCTCACACCCCCGACTTCATTACTCGCAGACCTTGGGCAGGGTGAGCCAAACATTGTGATTCTATTATTATTATTATTATTATTATTATTATTATCATAGGTCTGTTATAGGTCTTACGGCTGCTGGCCAGCACTATAATAAAGGAAATTGAAATTGAAAATATTATTATTACTATTATTAATTTTACTATTATTATTATTATTATTATTATTATTATTATTATTATTAATTTTACTATTATTAATTTTACTATCATTATTATTATTATTAGTATTATTATATTTATTATTATCATTATTATTATTATTAATTGTTGTTGTTGTTGTTGTTATTATTATTATTGATCTTTAGTTATTTTAATTATTGTTATTTTTGATTCTTCTTATTATTATTTTCTATTTTTTCGTAACTACTCATCAATATATTCTAATAAAAATACTAGTTTGTGTCTTCCAAATCCTTTTTACACAACGAAAGGTAACGTCGAGATGAATAAAATTATGTATTTATTGGGCGCCACTCCTAGGATCTAGGAGAAAATAATAATAATAATGATAAAAATACCTTTAGCTCGGCGAATTTAGACAGAGGCACGATGACCCTTAATACTCGAGACCACTGGATGTGCTCGGGAACGTTTTCTGGATATTTCAATGTCAATGATAATGACACTAACTACTTTACCTACAACAATTTTGTACCGTAAGTCTCTACAAGAGTTGAAATAATACTTAAAATAAAACATGAATAATTTAAATTAAATGTGTCATTAAAACAAAATGTACTAATTTAGATTACAATAAAAAATACAATTATTGAAACATTTGTAGGTTATTATTATTATTATTATTATTATTATTATTATTATTGTTTCCCTATTATCACATCCCAATCCTACCTATGGAATTCCGAATAATTATAATGCTAATCTGACAAAATAAAAACTAAAAATATATGGTATTACATAAATTCTTGAACAAAATTAATCAATTAAAATAACAATCTCTGAACATGGTTAGATTTAGAAGTTTTAGAATATATAATACTAGAGTGAAAGAAAAAGATATATATATATATAGGCTAAACTTATATAGTATATATAGTTTTAAGTAAGACAAAAAAAGTATATTGTTGAGGAAAAAGAAAAAAGAAATCAATAGAATTAATAGTTTTACATAAATTAAAGTATTAATTAATTCTCTGGAATAGATAAAGGGTCTGAATATATATAGTCTTTTCTGAAAGTTTTTGCATAAATCCTGGTTGTTGATAAAAAGAGAGAGACAAATATATTTAAAATTGAAGATTTGACTGGATCTCACCAAAGAATTCGTCCATGTTGAATAGCACGAATTTCTGAAATTTGTTTCCTTTTATTAATTCCAACTTGTCAAAAATTTGAAGAACTAAACAGTGTCTAGTTCGTCCCCAGACACTTAACTTTACATTTGTGTACTTGCACTTTACTTTCAAGCCATTGTTCCACTTTAAAATTAAATTTAGTTAGGAGCCACACAGATTTTGCTCCATGTTAGAAAGAAAAAAACCGAGGAAGCAACCACTAATCTTCTTCAGAAAGTGTTCCATGAATCAAATTTAAAAACGTTCTATTTTCTTCTAAGTCCAAAGAGAAAACTAATACATTAAAACGAAAGATAAAATGTTGGCTATGGACTAGAGATGAATATAAAATAAAATGCAAATTTAATATAAATATTGAAATATATGTCAATGAATATGAACAATGTTTTTTCTTAAAAGAATTAAAATGTTTATTTCTATCTGTCAAAATTGAAATGCGCGCCAGTTTCAGGAATTTATATCACGTTTTTTTTTTTTTTNTTTTACCAAATCCGTGAAGTGCGCATGCCTTGAAATAAATCATGGCCGACATTATAAATAAATAGAAGAGTCAACAAACTTCTTAGAAGGATAATTAATATGTTTAATAAAAGGTGTTTTTCCTTAGGTCAAAATTCCTTATTTAAATTATTTAAAACAGTGTTAAACGTTCTTCCTTCCGTCCTTTTATTATTTTGAATGGATGTAAATAGTATTATTTGTCACGCCGGTAACACAGCGTGATAAGCTGCGGCCGAACTTTGAAGTGCATAATTTAAAATGAAAATAAATTGGAAACCATTTACAAAAATTAGAAAAATATAAGGAAATACATGGTAGGGTGGCAAATAACGTTACAGTATATAATTATTTAGCTATTAGGGTTTATTTTATTTTATTATTATATGTGATTGTATGGTACTAGTGTACTTTTCATTTCTGGGCTGTTATAGGTCTCACGACTGTTTGCCAACACTATAGTAAAGGAAATTGAAATTATTAAAAGCAGAATTTCTTTTAAATTTGCCCTTAAACATGTAGGTGTTCATCTAACAGAGAGTTATTTAAGAAGCTCCCATACAATTAAGATTTTTCAAATGTAAAATGTATCTTTTTATATACAGTTTTTTTTGTATTGCTTTTATATAAATCACTTAAATGGTTTTGAATTTAATCATTTCACTTCACTGTCTCAATTTACTAATTAAAATTTTTATTCGGCTATAATTATTGCTTTTTTATGTAACTATTCTACATGTTTGTCTTATGTAGTTTTCAGTGATGGACTGTTCTAGGTGGTCAGTACCAAAATAAAAGAAATTGAAAATAGTAATTTTTGTATTATTATTACTACTATTCTTATAACCCGCTTCAGTGGCCATGTGGTCTAAGGCATCACTCTCGCAATAGACTAGACTGCCAATGATGGGGAGATCGGGGTTCAATCCCAGTCGGGCATACTGAGGAGGTTTTTCCCTGAATGGTCTTATAATCTTCCCTCACGAAAATGCGGGTACACTTCCTTTAAATTCAAGCTTCCTCGTCCTTAACACTTTAGAGTCACTAGTAAATATGCGTATACCCACCCTTTCTTCAAGATTACTACGCACCGTAAATGGCAGATAGTAACAACTGGAGCATTTTTTTTTTTTTTTTT
>CABFWB010000225.1:156660-173620 GCA_902151455.1 Timema bartmani
TTTTTTTTTTTTTTTTGTATAATGCATCTTACTACCCATCCTAGCTCTCCGTGTGTCCACACTTGTTGGGTGGGGATCAAGGAATGTAGAACTTTAGATAAAGTGGAGCCACATTTGCATGAAGGCTGAGTGGAAAATTTTTCAGTAGAAAACGCCTTAGGGCACTCATCTGGGATTCGTACCCCTACCATCTTGTCACCGTCAAAACCGGCTATACGAGAGTGACATCTTTGTCCACGTGGCCACCAGTGTGGGTTAATAGCCTAAAAATACCACAAGATGGAACTTAGGTTTCTTTTACAAAGTTTGAAGTGAGAGAGACGAAATATTTTCCTTAAATTTTTTTCATAAAATTGTTCGACCTGTTTCTTCTTTTTCGCCTCGTATTAGTTTGCCGTTCTGGCTGGACGAATATATGTTGATTGCATTAATGGTGAACGGATAGGTAAGAGAGAATTTAAGGAAAATATACCCGCAATTGCGTGGAGGCAGAGGGTAAAACCGTTTAATGGGGAGAAACGCAATACACCTGATCGGGATTCGATCCCTGACCTCATCATCAACGACAAGTCGTACTAAATGATTTTGACCCTTAGATCATGTTCCCAACGATGCGTGTTCTACTTAAATGGAATGAATGTTCTTAAGATATCTTAAGTGACAAAGCTTCCATGTCAGTTTCATTTTTCCCAAAAGGAAGTTAACACCAGGAACACCGGTTTCAGTGACCTAATGGTTTAATGTGTCAATCTCGTGTTGGGCTGGCCTTCTTAAGACTGAGAGCTTGGGGTTCAAATCATGGTTGAGTCTACTGGGGGGGTAGTTTTTTTCCTACTGGTTTCCCACTCTCCTTCCACGCAAATGCAGGTAGATTACCTCTAAAATGCTTCTTCATCTCTACTCCATCAGAGTAAGTTTCATATATATGTGTTTAGATTGAATAGGTAGTAGTACACGGTGAGAAAAACAAGATAAACATTATAAAATGAGTTGCAATAAAGCAATAACAACGAATACAATTCTCTTCTCACACTCATTTATCGGGTACAGCGTTTTGTGGTTGAATGTCACTAGCGCCAGGTCTGCTGTAGCCCTGATATGTTAATAATTCCCATATTATATTATTTACGAACGCACGCCCCTTCCCTTGGGATTCAAAGATATGAAATTTCTATCGGAAATATTTTCTGGAAAAATGTTCATCCCTACCTAGAGTCGACCTCCCTGTAACAGTTGGCCGCAGGGGTTGGCAGTTAATCAATGGTCTGTAAAACGTAGTGATTGCCTCGTTCCACCCATCGCCAGGGTCGTGAGATAGTGCAAGACGATTTAACCTTGGTAGATCTAGTTCGATTCCAGTATCTCGTAACTTGATATATGTGCGTGAGTTTTCGCAGCGCAAGGAGACCGTCTAATGGAACGCTGAGACGCGTTGCAAATGCCCAAACGTCTTCAAGTTCTTTTAAAAATATGGTTTACTCCAAAAAGAAGATGAAAACTATCAACGCGTTCTTTTAGTGTTGAAAGTATTATATTTTAATATTCATAATCTTTAAGAAAAAACATGAAAAAGTGTAAGTAACTCATATTTAACGACGCTTCACGCAAAATGACAGAGTTCCGTGCTCCAAGTAAATTGTTAGAGAAATAGATTAACTTTTCTCAAACAAATAAAATAATTTTAACAATGTCACAACATGATATGATAGTAGTGATAATGATTGAGGATAGTTTTAGTGGTTTTGAAGTTTAAAAACCACCATTCTCATAAGAAATACTGTAATGTGACGATAGTTTTTACCTTCAAGAAGGAGGTGCCTTTAAGTTCATTGGCTGTGAGTTGATGTAGCCGTGTGGTCAAAAAGTGCATTTTAAATAGATACGTTTCTAAATATTTGCTATTTTTTAATATATAGTTACAATCAACTTAATCTAAAGGGTATAGATAAGTAGGGTAGCTGAAATTAAATGCAACCCCATTAGCGTGAGGAGAAGATTATAATACCACAGAGGTAACTCGTAATTCATCCGGTCGAGATCCAAACCTCAACCTTCCCGTCACCCTCCGATCCAGTACGTTGTAAGCATGACGCCTTAGACCATGTTAGCAACAGTGCGTGTATTATAGTTAGTGTAGTTCGGAGATAATCCAGTTTAGAAGGAGAACCGTGAATAAGCAGTGAACCCGCCTCGGTGGCGTAGTTAGCTAACGCGCCAGTCGTGTTGAGCTCAACCGCCGAGGACGGGGAGATCGAGGTTCGAATCTCGGTCGGATGAACTGGGGATGGTTTTCCCTAAATGGTTTTCCACTCTCCCTCTACGCAAATGCGGATTCACTTCCTCTAAATTCAACCCTCCCAATTCCTAGTCTATTAGCGTAATTAGTACTTAAGCGTACAAACCGAACGGGTAGTAAAACGCGGTGCTAAATATTATTAATAAGCGGTGAAAGACACCGGTTCGGTTTTAGCGGGTTCTGACACAGATATTTACTATTTAGTTGGTAAATATTGGGATTCTAAGAGTCAGATGAGATTCTGGTAAGAAGAACAGTATACGACAATTACAAACAACTTTAACTGCTTCAATACATTCAACAAAAGTGTCATGTTACTCTCAGATATCACTTTTGATACAGAGTAGCAATTCATCTTAAAATAACAATAATATGATAGCAACATTTAATTAATGTTAACCGCCAAAAAATAATCTTAAAAGAGCTTTCCTTGATTAAGTTGGTGTGTATTATTATTATTAGCACATCTGTGCCGGGACCGAGGATTGAACCCCGGACCCTTAGCACAGAAGTCTGACACCTTACCCCTAGACCACCAGGTCACCTCGTTGGTGTGTAAGTTACGCATTAAAATAATATATGTGGGTTTTGATAACTCACGCTAAATACATCTGATGTTAATAAAAAAATTAGACAATTATTTAAAATGTGCATGTGAAACCTTCCATAGTCCCAACAATAGTTTTTGGCCCCCCTGAGAACGTTGGTCACCCCTGGCGACTCTAACAACAGATACGAGGGCTCTATTTACGACGACTGCTATCATTTTCCTAACTAACCCTTCTCGCGCGCGAACGCCAGAATTCCAAAGAGGGTGAGCGGGTGTGGAGGAAAGGCCTCAGACGGTAATGTTACTGTCAAGAATTTCGAAAAAGGGGGGGGGGGAAAGGATGCTGTAGAAACCAGTTAGCGCTACTCCACCCCCACCCCCTCCAACCTCCACGCTCTGCAGAGATAATTAGAATAGCTAAGATAGTAGCATTTACCGGGATCATTTGGAGTAACGAGGTGTGGGGGTGAGGGGGTACATGTTTTGGTGCAAGATTCGAATCAGGATACCACAAAATTTGGATAAACAAACAAAGCTTTTTAAATAAATCCAAGCTCACTTGTATTTTGTTATTTTGTTTTTGTCTTTCGCTTTTTGAATGAACTGTATAATCGGATCGACATAGAAGAACCTCTTAGAAGTTATCCCATAAATAAAATTACATAATGTGTATTTGTTAATATGTTTATGGTGTACAAATGTGTTTTGAATTAAGTTCAACATTTAATTTTTGTGAAACCATATCAGGGTTGCACCTATTTACATAATACAAAATTTCCTGTGTTTCACCAAAAGAAGTTCCCATTTTTTTAGTCACTTTATACAGCAAAGAGGAATTACATTTATTTTTTCATAAAAGGTCATGTCATTGGGTTAAAAAAACAGAATTTTTTATTTTTATAGGTAAATATGCAGTCGCTACTCGACCCAATGTTTCAGGGATAAAATTAAGAAGGCCGGATAAGACATGTGTGCAAATCAGTTTTGCTTTTCTTTTCATGCAAATGGCTAATATTTAAAGGTTTCAGTTTAATGTACAAAATTCCTAAATATTCAAAGATTCTTTTAGATGTTTATGAAATTCCCTGTATTTTTCCTGGGTTTTTTTTTAAATACACAAAAAAACACTATGTTTTCCCGGTTCTTCCCAGTACTCTAAGGATTAACAAAATTTTGATCTAAAATAAACGTTTTAGAAGACCTCACTTTGAATTTGTATTACATACAAAGAGATTCTTTCAAAATTTATTGAACTTTTTTCATGTATTAATAAAACATAAATAAACTTCCATGAGTATGTTACTGTCGTTTATATAAACATGGACATTTTAAAGAAGATCTCCAATCACGTTTATTTTAGAACAAAACTTTGTAAATTAAGAGAGCAAAAATTGTTTCCTAACACAAAACAATTTTTTTTAAATGACCCAAAACTCACTTGAAAAGCCTTAACACTTCAACTCCAAAACGAATACACATAGAAAGATGTAGACCTACTTGGCAAAACCTGAGGATATGCACGAGACCTCTTTTGAAAAACGTGTATACAAATTATAAGCCTATTGCATTATACCAGGTGATCAATGGTTGACGCTGACAAGAAGGAATTCAATATGACTGTGTTCTATAGAAGTGTGTACTAAGTTATGTACTAATCAATATAGTAATAATTGGTTTTATATCTAACTTAATCACCAAGGAGGAATTTAAAACTCAAATACAAAGTGAGATTTCAGCCTAGAATCCAAAGAAAAATTTACACTGTTAATCCAAAAAGAAATGTCAACTTAAAATCCAAAGAAAAATCTCAATCTTGAAACAAAAAGACAATTTTCAATCTCAAAACTAAAATAGGAATTTTAATTTCAAAACCAAAAGAGAAATGTCGCTAGATTGCAGTTAAAAGTAGCAAATAATAAATTAAGGAGAACGGATTATTATCTATGTTTGTCCTAAATGTGAGCTAGTAAATATAATTTCCTACCAAAGTCACTGAGGTGAGCTCTAGAAACCGTGATTCTTGCGCATGGCTGTGCGGTTTTAGGAGATATATAATATATTATAAAAGAACGTGTCTCATACCTAGCGAACTAAAATAATATCTCGATTGGTAGAGATATAGCGCGTTATCTGTACCGGTGGGCACACGGTCTAAACATCAATCTCACTTAGTCTGGTTTGCCAATGAATAGGTGTACAAAGGGTGGTTTCCCCTAAACGGTTGCCATCTCTACGTCCAATTAAAAGTATTAATTATGTCTTCCTCATTCCTTTCTCACTACCGCAATTGATAAAATATATCCGCTTTTATGAATGCATGGTCTAAGGTGATACTCTCGGAATAGACTAGACTGCTGAAGAAGGGATATTGGGGTTCGATCCCGGTTGGGTGTACCTGAGGGTGTTTTTTTTCCTAAAATGCCTCTCCACTCTCCCTCCACGCAAATTTGGATATAATTCCTCTAAATTCAACCTTCATAATAGTACATAGGTGAATAGCCCAAACGGCTAGTAAGACGTGAGCCCGACACCTAAGCTCAGTTGGTAACGTGTCTGTTTATTGAGATAAGGGTCCCTGGTTCGATTCCTGTCATGGCAAAAAAAAGTATGGTTGGTGAACTGTGGGTTTCCCCCTTTCAGAGTGATAAATTAACAGCCAGGGGTTGGGTGTTGTGTTTGTTATGTGTTTAAGTTATTTTATAAGTCGTGTGCTCATATAATCCGACGGTTCAGAAAGTGCATGTTAAATACCTCAAATAAATTAAAAATCAAGACATGGTGCTAAAAACATATGAATAATATGTATATGACCCGAACAGGTACCAGGATGAGGCTAATAAATAAGTAGTGCGATAATTCAAAAGAGAGATTAAAGCTCAAATCTCTCTAAAGGTACATTTTTTAAACTGCATCAAGATGCAGATATCACTAATAGGTGGTAATTAAGGCGCGAATAACTTTAAAAGAGAGGGATAAAAATAAAAATATTACTTTTAGTCCTTTTTATTTTTATAAATGAACGTTCTTTTTTTTTTTCCTAGCATAGTGCTCTGTACAGAAATCCACCACAAAAAATATTTAATTAGAGCTGTAAGCTTTATTTAATTTAGAAAGTCATTATTTGATTAAAAGTTGTTTGGATTGAAAACTAGTCCCCTGATACCTCAAACACATTTAACTTACACAATCTAATCAAACAATTATATTAACCCAAATGTAACCCATACTCCACACTTAACTGTCCTGGTATGTTAGTATCAATCCAATAAGACACAACATCATAGCAATGGATGTGTGGACTAAGGTGTCAAGACTAACAGTGCTCTTTGTAGCCACTGAATGGGAAAGTCGGGGTTTAAATTCCGATCGGGTTCCATGGTGGAATTGTTTTCCACATTTTATTTTTATTATGATTTTCAATTCTCCTTTTGTGGAAATGTTTGTGTATTTTCTCTAAGTTTTCCTAATTTTTAACCCATTTATTTAGTCACTAAGAAATATTTTGTTTAGCATATTAATATTATTAATATATTCAAAATATCAAATTCTCTTAACTAAGTTGTTAAGAGTTATTCTATAACAACAGACTCTCGGCCTTACGGGGGTTTCGCTGCGCTCCTTTTGCCAACTTGAGTCCTTCAACACTGGGCTGCGCTAGTGTCAGTGCTGGGTGATAATAGGACCAACCGCAGCGATCCCAGTGGTGAAGGACTCAAGCTGCCAAAAGGAGTGCAACCATTTTAACCTTGAGGTTGAGTGTCTGGGTATATTATTTGTCTGTGGGCTGGGTGCGAAGTATTATACCTACCCTCCTTGGCTAGGTTAGTTTGTAAGTCGTGTGCTGCGGTGCCTATATATTAAGGAAGTGTATGTCAAAAAGTCCTTCTTACCTTAAAAACAAATGATATAAATAAAATATAGGGCAAATTCACCCACAAGTATTACCATATTTCTTCGATTTTAAGACTCCATCGATTGTAATTTTCCAGTACCACCAACAGAAAAAAATGTTTTGATTCTAAGAAAATAAAATATATTAAACGCTAATATATCTTATATCTAAGAAATATTTTTACTACTGAATTCAATTAACTAACTACAATAGTAGGCTACTTTATTTATCAGTAGGTATGTTATTCATAACTTCCTTCTGAATCAATCAGTCTGATTATTCTGAGCATTCTTTATTTTACTATTCCCTTTTTCTGATCATCGAGAGCGTTGGTCAAAAAAGAACTGCGGTTATAAAGGCGCATTTAGACCAAGCGAGCGAATGCTCATTCTTCCCCCCCCCNTTAATAGTTTGCACTGTTCACAAAGTCCTGATCCTTACGTAAGGCTCAAGGCGCATTTAGACCAAGCGAGCGAATGCTCATTCTTCCCCCACTACGCTTAAATTCTCTTGGTGTAAACGTGTAGTGAGCATTCTTTCGGTGCGCTAGTATGTTCTAGTATATTCGCCCAAAATGGGAATGAATGCTCTAAGAATGCTCGCTCGGTTAGTCTAAACAACGAAAGAGTGCACGAACAGTTGCTTGGAGCATTCCTTCGGGTTCACACGCGCTCGCTCGACTGAGCGGTTTATCAAAGGATTCTTTGATTCGATTCGCGTTCGCTGTTCTATGAATAGCTCTTTTGGTGTAAACTAGTTTAGTAACAGTTTGTTAAATCACCGTTTACACTAAAAGAGCACGAAAGAATGCTCTTATTCTTGCTCTATGTTCTTGTTCGTTTGGTCTAAACCCACCTTAAGACGCCATCAATTCTAAGACGCACCCTGTGTTTAGAGACATTTAAATAGGGGAAAAGTGCATCGTTGAATCGAATAAATACGGTAAATTGCTATAGTCAACCCCTCTAATTGAAACCAGGTGTTCTAAAACGGCATTTGATAACATACAACTCGACCAAGTAAAAAAGTATCTCCTGTTCCCCAGACTAAATAAACCCTCAACCCCTGAAATAGTTACTACTCGAAAATTTTGGGCAGATCAGAGGAGTAGAGAAAGAAAGTGAAGAAAATAAACAAGCAAATTTAATGAACGATAAAGAAGTACCTTAATTATGGAAATGTTCTCATTATCTCATTTTCACCCCCTTGAGTTTGTTTAGCCATCAAATTAAATTATCCAGGGGCTCATTATGCTTGCTAATGACATTATTATTACCAGTGAAGGCGGGAATCTTACACTTTAAATTATACTTCACAAACAATTTGTGTAGAGCCTTATGTAAAGTGTGTTTTTTTATCTTCGGGTATGGACGAAACGAAGTCTTGTTATTAAGAATTCTTCGAAAGGAAGAAAATGTAATTTATTCTGTCTCCCTTTTTAATTATTTTATTTTTACAAGAAGAAAAATGTCCTCCTGAAATTAATTCGAGCGTAAGTTTCTATTTCGGAGCTCTGACTGTTTGGGGAGTGGAGGATGCAGTTGGGCGGGTGGGAAGGGTTGGCACTATGCTGTGAGACTATAGGAGGGTGGGTGGGGTGAAGTAGGGGTTGATGAAGAACCAGGGAACGGGGTTGTTAGTAAACTAATTAAACAAATTCATTAGGAGGGAAAGGGAGTCAGTAGCGGGTGTTGGGGAGCAGAGAATAGGGGAGTTTTACAAGGGTTGAAATGGAGGGCTATATGACTTTCGTCAGTTAAGGTGAAGGACGTCTTGTTGACAGCATGTTCTAGAGCTATTAGAAGGGGTTCATCTTTTCGAACCAGACAGAAGTGGTGACCGCCTACAGGGGGTAGAACAAGTCGGACGCGGTGACCGCCTACAGGGGGTAGAACATGTCGGACGCGGTGACCGCCTACAGGGGGTAGCCCATAAATTGCTCATACTTTGCTTAGACAGACACGAAATCCACACTGGTTTAGAGCTAGTCTCGTCTTGTCAAGTTTGAAGATAGCAGGGAGGTAGGGGGTTTAAATACCAGTCGGATGTGATGGTTTTTTCCCCCTAAATGTTTTTCCCACTTTCTTAAATTTGGGTACTACACTTATTTTAAAATGTACCCTCCTCATTCTTATCATACTATCGTAGATATGAGAATAGTTCTGACATAAAGTGAGACGTTGGATGTATGTATAAGGCTATGTAAGTGTAAGATGTGTGTGTGTAAGAATATGTGTGTAAGTGTGTGTGAGGGTGTGTGTAAGTGTGTGAGGTGTGTGTAAGTGTGTGTGAGGGTGTGTGTGTAAGTGTGTGAGGGTGTGTGTGTAAGTGTGTGAGGTGTGTGTAAGTGTGTGTGAGGGTGTGTGTGAGTGTTTGAGGGTGTGTGTGTAAGTGTGTGAGGGTGTGTGTGTAAGGGTGGATGTGTATAAGTATGTGTGTAAGGGTCCGTGTGTAAATGTGCACATGTAAATATATACTGTATTCTACTAATAGACTAAAAAAACCGCTGTGTTCATTCCCCTCGCATATAGTATATGTTATGTAACTTGTATGTGCGGGTGATTATTAATTTGTTTTCAGAATCTTTTTCCTCCCGTCAGAAAAGGTCAAACGTTATAATGAACGGACTGTATACTTCACGTAAACGTTTTATGTAAACTGGGAACTTTGTCAATACGACTATGTATTGGATTTGTTCGGTGAGCTGATAATACTCTCAAGTAAACATGAATAAAATAAATGCTTCACACATTACAAATGTTGTTGTTTATTTAAGCCGGGGAGGTTTAGGGAAGTAGATGCCACACCTGCCTGAAACTAAAGCCCGGTTTTAATCCCACACTGATGATAGATTTAGTCTATAAGAAATGGTGTTTCATACTATCTTCAGGCGAAACGTTGGTGTGGTTCCTAAGATATTTGAAACAAACATATCATTATCCTGACCTCATTAAAGTGGATTTGTTCTCTTCATGTGCTACGCATCTTATAACCCTTGTAGGCTATATGCAAATTTACACAGAGTAGTATCCGCTTCAGTGGCGGAACGGTCTAAGGCGTCACTCTCTTGTTATACTGACCTACTGATAGAGGAGAGATCGAGGTTCAAGCTCCGGTTGGGTCTACTTAGGCTGGTTTTTCCTTAATGGTTTACCACTCTCCTCCCACGCAAATAGGGTTGAGTACCTCTGAAATGTTTCCCTCCTCATCCCTAGGCCATTAGAAAAATTATAATGTATGCGAATAATCTGAGCAGGTAATACGGCGGAGTGGTAAAAATTACACACAACAGCGATGAGTAAAGTAGAATTTAGAGGGAGTTCCTCGTATTTGTGTCGAAGTAAAAGTGTTAAAACTATAAAGAAATAAACATCTCAGTACACCCAGGCGGAATACGATCCCTGACCTCACCACTATAAGCGATCCAGACCAGACATTAGACTGACTGGTGCAGTTTCATATAAATATTTATGTCTGGTCTGGTTGGTAAAGAAAAAGTTTTTAAAAAATACCAACTGTTACTACATTATTAGTGTTAAGTTTATTACTGACAATATCCATCAAAATGGACAGATTTATATCAAATGACTTGACGTATGAATATATGAAAGTTTTTAAACGTTCCGTCCCAAAGTATGCGTGTAGTTCTCGATATTTTCTCATTCGCGCCAGTGGACACACGGACACAAGTGTCAGTCTCGTATTGATCTGGTTTACCGGTGCTGAAGAGTCCGAGGTTTGAATCCTGGACAGGTTTAGCGAATCCGACACCTTAACTCAGTCGGTAGCGTGTCTGTCTACGGGGCTAAGGGGCCCGGGTTCGATTCCCAGCATGGCCGAAAAATTTATAATTCGTTAAATGTGGTTTTCCCCTTTCACAGTGATGAATTAACGGCCGGGGACTGTATGTTGTGCCTGTCCTAGTCTTAAGTTAGATTATAAGGCATATGAAGCTACGACAGACCTAGCAAGCCGGTAGTGGAAAAATATATGACTTGAATTTTTTTTTAAACTGACTCGGGCCACAGGCTGGAAACAGTAATGGATGTAAAAAAAACAGGTTTAGCTAGCTTTATTTTTAAATGGCGTTTCAACCATCTCTATATTCAAATGTGGGCACACTTCCTATAGTATAATCTATTATTACCTCTACCCAATTAGTGCAATTATTAGGATAACTCAGACAAATAATGAGATGCAAATTACGGGATGGTGGGCGGACGGGGGGTAAATAGACCAATGGAATAAATAAACAAGAAACACAACCTATTAAATTATTAGATTCGTGTAAGATATCTAATGTATTGGAAAATATCGATAAAATATCATCGACGTATAAATATACATTTTGAATACATGAGCTGACAACAATTGAACTTTCAGGCATTGTAGAATACGATTAAAACAACTGTAAAATAAATATTGATAAAACGACCCAACAAAGCCTGAATACAAATAACACCATTTCAATAAATCATGGATGACAAACTCGTTGATGGTTGTATGTGATAAAATAAGCCCTAGCCATTATTCACAGCAGAATTTGAAGATTACAAGACTTTTATTCTTGGAGTTTATTTAGAACTTTCATAAGAGCATAGGGTTTGGGTATAAATTTTAAAAAAAGTGAATAGTGGCTTTAAGTTCCTTTATTCTACCTCCTCTACCACTACTGATATCACATCATGCAACATGCTCATTTCAGCCTTCAGCAAGAGAGACTCGCTTGATTAAACGTTTTTTTAAATATGAGATTATTTATATTATTGTTGGAGATAGAATTTCAGTGAATATTGCTAATTTTAATACATCCCAACTTTAAAAGAATTCCAAATGCAATTTTTAAAATCGATAGATCAATATTTTCAAAATTATTTTGTTTTCATATTCGTACTACCCCCCGCAGAATATACGCATACCTACGCTAATAAAGGTAGACTTTTTGAGGAAATGTTCCAGTATTTGCGTGGAGGAAGAGTGGGAAAACATTTTACACAAAAAAAAAACCCTCAACACAGCAAACCGGGGTATGTGCCCCAACTTCTTCGTCAAAGGTAAACAAGACCAGACGAGGTTGACGCCTAAGTCTGCGTACCTACCGATGTGTGTCCTAATAACCTAAATAATTACACAAAATATGAATGCACTGATAACATATTAATCTACCCCTACACCTACTAATCAAAGGTTGTAAACGTTCAGGTATCTCCTTTTTTTTATTACCTCCTCTTACTACCTGTTCATGTTATACGCAGTTTCGACCGCCGAGGACGGGGAGATCAAGGTTCGAATCTCGGTCGGGTGAACTGGGGGTGGTTTTTCCTAAATGGTTTTCCACTCTCCCTCCACGCAAATGCGGGTTCACTTCCTCTAAATGCAACCCTTCCAATTCCTAATCCATTAGCGTAATTAGTACATAAGCGTATAACCCAAACGGGTAGTAAGACGCGGTGCTAAATATTAATATTATACGCAGTTATGTGATTGTTACTCTAATGTGGTATGTATGAGTAAGGAAGCATTTTAGAGGTAATCTACCCACATTTGCCTGGAAAGAGAATGGGAAACTATTTAGGGAAAACCTCCTTCGTACATCCAACCTATATTTGAACCCCGATACCCCCCATCATCACCAGAACAGTTTAACGCGAGAATGACGTCTTAAACCATTTGACAACTGAAATGGGGTTAGTATTTAAATTAATATTTAAATGGTTTAAGGTGCTGCTTTCATAATATATTAGACTGTCGATGACGGGGAGATTGAGGTTCCACTGTCCCTCCACGCAAATTCGTGTATAATTCCTCTAAATTCAACCTTACTCATCCTTAACCCATTTGCGTGATTAGTAAATAAGTGTGTAGCCCGAATGGGTAGTAAGACGTGGTGCTAGTAAAAAAAAATTAGCTGTAATTTGTTACTTAAACATAATGTTTACCCCAAAGTGAAGTTAAAAAATATTAATCGTGCTCCATCCATAACATTAACAGCGTTACGTTTTGAGAAGAATAAATTACAAAATATACATATGAAAAAGTTGACAAGTTAATTTTGAACCACGTTTTACTCGCCGAAGCTGTGTGATAAAGAGTTTATGGGTATAGAGAACTAGAGTATAACTAGCCTTTCTTAAACAAATTAAGATAAATTTTATTGTTACGGTCACAAAATAAAACTTCAAGTTATTTGAGTTTTCTCTTTGTGGTTTTGAAGCGTCTCGAATTCAATTTCCGTAAGAAATGTCCCGGTGTAATCTTATTACCAAGAAGGCGGCGCCCTCAAACTATCCCTTCACAATTCACGGTCATGTGAGCGAGTTAAAAAAAAGTGTTTGACGGGCGTGTTCTAGCTAAAAAATACATACCAGTTCTAAATATACCCTAACTAAGTGGTCCCCAAACTCTGGGTCGCAAACCATTGTTTGATGGATCACGGAAATAATGTTTGTTTTTAATCACTATTTCATTTTATTTATTAGCAGCGCGTCTTACTACCCGTTTGGGTTGTTAATGTAAATGTAAATGTTAATGTAAATGTTAATATTAATGAAAACGTAAATTTAATGTATGAGTATGTATGTGTGTGTATGTAACAATTACACTAATAGTTTAGGAACTAGGAAGGTTTAATTTAGAGAAAGTGGACCTACATTTGCGTGAGAAACCATTTAGGAAAACTACCCTCAGTGCACCCGACCAGAATCTAACCCTGATTATCCTCATCTTCGGCAGTCTAGTCTAAGACGAGAGTAGCACGCTCGACCACAGAGGCACCGAAGCGGGTTATTTAATCAATAAAACGCGTGATTGCATATTTATTTCCCCCAAAGTGGGATAGCTTCACTAATGATTACAAGTCTGGCCCAAGTATCCAAACTTGACACAACCAAACAAATTAAATGTATTATGTCTTTCTCTAACACAACTCTTGAGTGGGCGTTTATTTTCACATTTGCTTGTTTTTAACTTTCTCGTATCAAGAGAAAGTACTGTAATAATCATGATAAATTTCGACATCAAGATAAGTATGAATATTTAGGTTGTATATGCGCCCGAACCCAAAAAAAACTGTATTTTACAAATCTGTCTTTCCTGCAAATGTCCATCCGTCCCTGGCCCCAGATTTGAAACGGTTTGATGGATTTTGTTCCAACTTGATATCTGGATGTTATTAGAAATACCTCAGGATGATTTTTTTTTTTGAACCTAAGCTCCAAATTAAAAATAGTTTACTGACTATGGATTCTCGAAAATTTGAATGGCTATATCAATTTTGTATAAAATATAGGCCTATAACTAGGGAGTGTTTTAAATGACAAATAAAGCTGTTAATTTGTTTGTGAGAGGTGGGGGTAGGAGGGCAGTTTGTTGAAGAGTTCACTTACAAACTTTTTTTTTAATTTGAATATTTTAAAAAATGGCTTTAGTGATTTGGTTCAAAATGGGTATCAGTTAAGTTTTGTAAACTATAAATAATTATATAAATATTTGTTTTTCTAAAACAAAATCATTTTATAGTAATTTAACAACGGCTGATTTTCGTAAAATTTTAATTTTTCTATTAATAGCTCTAACGATTTTGTCTAAAATTGGTATCAGTGAGATATTTTACAAGATCAAAAATAATGTATGTTTATTTTTTGAATTTAATTTAAGGGTATATTCTCTCCCAAAGTCAAAAACCCAAAGGTTGTTTTGACGTGATTTCCATCCATCCGGAGCTGGGCATAAACTCAACCCTTTGGCTGGTCAGTGATACCTGCACCATCTGGTAGAAATCTCATGTACTAGGGGTGTTCAGGAAGTGTTGTGGTTCCCAGTTTCCTTTCACAATGAACGAGCCTGGAAGGAACTACAATTTTGCCGGCAAAGGTAATGTCACAAACCTTCCAGGAGTTTACTACATGACACAATCGACATGGAACCGATGGTTTCACTTTCCCCCTGAAGGAAGATATGCTACGGATTTTTATCGCTCAAGAAAATCCATCAACCTCAACTAGATTTGAACCCACGAACATCAGCTCCTTATGTGAGCACTTTACTCCAAGACCACCGAGGTTGATAAGGGTAATTTATTTACTGTCGCTACTCCCCCAACCCGTGGGCCTACTTGTCAGGATGGCTTATTGGGATGGGCTAGGCAGCGGCAAATAAATGTGGGGTTCGTTTTGATCGTTTTTATTGAAATAGATTAGTTAATATAAGAGTGTGTGAATGTGATGTTGGTTTGTAGAACATGTTTAAAGAGTTTGGAAACATTTCTCTCGTTCTGTCAGTGTCCATACTTAGCAGTTCGGCGCCCTGACCTATCTATCTATAACACACGGCTGCTCGATTATGCGCGGTTGTTATATATCTCAGACTTTAGAGATGGTTTGGGGGGTTCCCTCCTCTGTACTGAACAGGGACTCAAGCTGTAGGATATTCTCCTCACAGCTTGTTGTTACTCGTCAGCTGATCATGTAAAGCACTATGAAGTACCCCCTCAACCCAATAGGCACCCTTCCCGATGCCCCTTCTCTCAAAAAGGTATAAAACCCACTGTTATATACCTCCAGAAGAAGGGTATTGTCCCCTGAGTTAAGATTGATGTCAATACACTGTGTTGTGCTAATTGGCAAAACAATCTCTGTTTTACAAACATGATTTGATGCACGTCCACAACTGCTGATGTGAAACAATTGACAGTAACGATTGTTTAGGCTTACGCCATCCCTGCATGCTTTTTTATTACTAAAGTCTGTATTACGACAAATTAAAGAAAATGTTAAATGTTTCGAAATTGTATTGGTCTTGAATATTGAGTTCTAAATGGGTATTTGGGAATAGTTTTCATGATTGATAGTATACTTGTTTTATATTTACAAATTAAAACTAATTTTAGGGTAATTTACAAAATAATAACTTATTTATGAAAATTTGAAATTTGTTGAAAATAATTGAGCAATTTGGTTTTAAATTAATATATATTAAAAGAGTCTTTATTGTGATTAACAATATATATGTTTGTTTTTATTAGGAAAACTTATTCAAGGGTAGTTTATTAAATAGCTATTTTTGAACATGTTCTTCAAAGCTATAATACACTTTATGAGAAGGTTTGTATAATTAGGTCGTACCATTTATATTTTAAATAAACATAGAAACAGACTGTTTTGAATTTGACCAGAGATGGAAAATGATTCACTTTCTGAATCCAAGAAACCTCATTCATCTCGCTAATAGTGTATGAAATGCTTGTTTGCACAAACAAAGATCAAACAAATTACAAAATAATAATTTTCCCTGTAGTGAGTATATTATGTTTACTGATATTGTCAGCATTTTGATTTTTTTTAAATACAAAAGTAAAAGTTTTTTGTGTTATTAAACTACTATAAGGGTGACATTTGTTGAAGAAAATACAAAAACAAAATAATACCTTATGAAATCTTGCTTGATCATCAAATATGCATATAAATTTAAGTGGGTTGCAACACAATGGAGTTTAAGGGACCCACAGCTTTAACAGCATCAAGTCTCCGATATCAAGAAACAGGTGTGTTGAGCATGCCAGCGGAACATATTAGTAAATCAACGCCATCTATCCATCAGCGACCAAGTTCTGCCGTGACGGCAAGAGACTCCTTAATACGGACGAGTTAAGTCGAGAAGCAGTGGAAGTAAGTAGCTCGCATTGAGACTATTTTTATCAACACCCGCATCGGTGGACACGCGGAAAAAAGCCAGGCTCGTTTGGTTTTAGTTTGACGGGAATGTGGAAGTCAGGGCTAAATTCACGTTCGGTCGTAAATCAGGATATTTTACTATAGAATACAAGACAAACAAAGTCAAGCGAACGGAAACTATATGTTGTCCTATTGTGAATTATTGTACGTAAGATAGCGTTGATCATATTCCTAAGTGCACCTATTTGGTGGTCGAATGGTCTAAGGTTGGAGCCCGTGGCCCGCGTGCCACTTGCGGTCCGCCGTAGCATTTTTTGCAGCCCACTGGCTCATGAAAGACATGAAATTATTGCAAGAAAGAAAAAAATTACAAAAACAGATTTATATTTTACTTACCAGTAATTATTATTATTATTATTATCATTGCGTCTTACTACCCGTTCGGGTTATACGCACTTACGCTAATGTGTAATGGTAGGGTGATTATGGGATGAAATGGAGGACCTACAGTTTAACGTGGGATCCGAACCACGGTGGAGGCCTGGCATTCC
>CABFWB010000225.1:176216-191112 GCA_902151455.1 Timema bartmani
GGGGACGTTGAATCCCTTCAGAAACCATCCAACTGGAATGAAGCATGTGTGTCGTCTGCACCCGGGGACGTTGAATCCCTTCAGAAACCATCCAACTGGAATGAAGTATGTGTGTCGTCTGCACCCGGGGACGTTGAATCCCTTCAGAAACCATCCAACTGGAATGAAGCATGTGTGTCGTCTGCACCCGGGGACGTTGAATCCCTTCAGAAACCATCCAACTGGAATGAAGCATGTGTGTCGTCTGCACCCGGGGACGTTGAATCCCTTCAGAAACCATCCAACTGGAATGAAGCATGTGTGTCGTCTGCACCCGGGGACGTTGAATCCCTTCAGAAACCATCCAACTGGAATGAAGCATGTGTGTCGTCTGCACCCGGGGACGTTGAATCCCTTCAGAAACCATCCAACTGGAATGAAGCATGTGTGTCGTCTGCACCCGGGGACGTTGAATCCCTTCAGAAACCATCCAACTGGAATGAAGCATGTGTGTCGTCTGCACCCGGGGACGTTGAATCCCTTCAGAAACCATCCAACTGGAATGAAGCATGTGTGTCGTCTGCACCCGGGGACGTTGAATCCCTTCAGAAACCATCCAACTGGAATGAAGCATGTGTGTCGTCTGCACCCGGGGACGTTGAATCCCTTCAGAAACCATCCAACTGGAATGAAGCATGTGTGTCGTCTGCACCCGGGGACGTTGAATCCCTTCAGAAACCATCCAACTGGAATGAAGCATGTGTGTCGTCTGCACCCGGGGACGTTGAATCCCTTCAGAAACCATCCAACTGGAATGAAGCATGTGTGTCGTCTGCACCCGGGGACGTTGAATCCCTTCAGAAACCATCCAACTGGAATGAAGCATGTGTGTCGTCTGCACCCGGGGACGTTGAATCCCTTCAGAAACCATCCAACTGGAATGAAGCATGTGTGTCGTCTGCACCCGGGGACGTTGAATCCCTTCAGAAACCATCCAACTGGAATGAAGCATGTGTGTCGTCTGCACCCGGGGACGTTGAATCCCTTCAGAAACCACCCAACTGGAATGAAGCATGTGTGTCGTCTGCACCCGGGGACGTTGACAGTCTGTCTACTTCAGTCAAAGATGAAACTTTCGTCGGAAGACGATATAAAAAGAAGATTTGCTTTATTTGTTTATTTTATTAGAGCCTTTCACTGCCAGTCCGGGATATATTATGCATTTTAAATATGATGGTAGTTGTAATGATGGCCACGTGGTATGAATATGAAACTTATTTAGCATAATTAACCGCTGAGAGGGAGACAGGGGTTCTAATCCCAGCTGAGTGTCCTGAGGATATATAATATCATATATATTATATATATTTATTGTATATAGTATTTTATATATTAATTATATATTAATTCTATATAATACTATACATATCTCATATATAATATAATTGCTTATATATATTATATATTTTATATAGTATATTATATCTTATATTGTATATATAATATAATATATCAAATAAATTATATAGTTTATAATATATAGGCTAATATATACCTAGATTTAATATAAATACATATATAACTATTTATATGCGCATAAGCCAAACAGGGCTGGCGCGACCATATAGGCGAACTAGGCGACCTAAGATGATGTATGCCGGATTCACACATGAAGCTACGCTACGCTGCGCTATACTATGTTTTAAGATCGCTAGCCAAGTATTTAAACAAACACGTTCACACATCACGCTATGCCGTGCTAAGCTACGCCATGCGAGCGAAATCGCGGACTGAGCGATTCAGTTCGGTTATGAAAAAGTAGCTAAAATAAAAATTAATGTAACTGATTGGATTATTTATTACTTTAACATAGGTAATTATTTTAAATATATATATATTTATTACATAAAAACACTGACTATTTGTTATCAATCAGGAAAAGTAAATTCCTATCTGCTATCGATCATTTTTACAAGTGAACAGTATCGATCGACTAGAGACTAGACGTATCGAGGATGTTTCGGTGTTCGTTTACTCCGCTAAGATTTATTGTTTTCACTAGTTGCAAGAAAGGTGCCTGAGAAAGCAACACCACAAGACGTTGTAGATTACGTTTGTGCGTCCAACTTACAAGACAGTTTGCCTAATTTATTTGTTGCCCCAATAATTTTACTGACACTGCTTGTATCTGTAGCCAGTGGTGAGTGCAGCTTTTCTAAGTTAAAGTTGATTAAAACAAACATCCGATCTTCTATGAAACAAGAAGGACCAGTGTGATTGTCAACTACATATATAGAGCAGGAAATAGCTCTAACTATTGACTTAAATGAACTAATTTCAACGTTTACAAAGTTGAAGGCAAGAAAAGAGAAAATGCAGTATTTAGCTATTCAGTCTTACAGTTCTAGTTAATTTTCATGTATTTCATTTTTATTGAAAATAAATATTGCTCAACATTTGATATACTAATGTACCATTTACTGGCGATAAATATGTATTAATTATTGATTTAATTGTGTTTTAACTTTTGAAAGTATGTGACTCAGTGAATGATTTCCATTCCAAATGTGTCGAAAGTATATAGATCAAAATCCAAAAGGTTCAATAGTATGACTTTTGAGTATTAATATAAATTAAATGAATGTTGACCGGGGGTGGGTGGGTAGTGCTCACAGAACTTTTGCCTAGAGCACCAAGTAACCCTTAAACCAGCCCTAAACCCAAACGAGTAGTGCAGTGCAATAATAAACAAATATATAGTTTTTTAAACACTAATGGGTTAGGGGGTGAGGAAGGTAGAATTGAGAGGAAATCTACAGATAACTATGTTCCATGTTGCATGGAGGTAGCCCCCCAATACATCCAGCTGGGATTCAAACCCTGACCTCACCATCACCAGTAAACGAGAATAAACGAGCCCACCGATGCAGATAAGGTCGCTTAACGCAGAATAACTCACCCACCTCTCTCAGCCACGAGGATAACCTACCCCAACGTGACCTTGACAGTAGTGTGCAGTCTAAGCTTACCAGAGACTTTCTTGATGATATTTTTCTTTTGAAACTGTATACGAGGTTTGTTAGTGTGAGTTATTAGCCTTTATTCAGAAAACATATTGGTTCATTTACTTAAGGTGGGAGTGTAGGAGACGCTAGAATAGTTAAACATTGTTTTGGTCAAAATAAATAAAATACTGCTCCAGTAGAAACAAAAAGTTTAATTATCTTCACATGTTGATATCAAAAGTGGTTAAATATCTGTCATGAGCATTGCGGCACCAGATGACAACACTTTTTAAATGAAGAGAAAAAGTTGTTATTAAATTTTAGGTCACCCTTGACAGATATTCAAGAATTGAGGTCTCAATGTGAATAAAATTGTCCCTTACATCTCCACCTTAAGGTTTAACCTCATGATGTTACTATTTTCATTTAGATTGTTCAATTATTCCCTAATAGCTAGCAGAAATCCAAAATTAAATTACAATTAATAATAATAACATTGACTCCTATATTTGTAGGTAATTGATTTGAGAGGTGGATTCGAAGTACAAAGGGTCCAGGGTAGATTCTCGGTTGTGTTGAGGAAGATATTTACCATTTTTGTTGAAGGAGTTTTACTATAATATTGGTAAATATATAGGAGCTAGAGTTGAGTGAGTAGTATTAGATTAAGCATCATGGGTTTAGTTAGTTTGTAGGTCATGTACTGACACACTAATTGTGTTTAGAAAATCCAAGTTTTATAGTCCAATGAATATACAAATGTAGATAAAGAAATGAACATCAATCCAGGTACTCACCTAGCAGTTTCGACCACTGAGCCGGGGGTCTCCAATCTGGATAATGTTTCGGGAACTGACTCCTGGTCCAGTAAGTCTGCATAACCACCTTGTACACGTTGAGCCTGTTAGGTTGACAGCCTCCCCCCGTGGGGTCTAATGGGGTAGGTAAACGCCATCGCGCCTTGGGAACAAAACACGACGACGATAAGCAACAGTAACATAGATATCTCGCCAATCAAACCCATGGTCGAACAGAAAAAAAAAAAATCTTAGCTCCTACGAATAAAGAGGTAAAAAAACTCGAGTAAAATGGGCCTCGGTACTCGTGAACTGAGTATTTTGCGAACCTTTTTTTTTAAGAATCAGATTTTTGTTACCAGTCCAAACCACCTTACCAACGCATACGCCCGCCGCCGATTCACATGTACAACTGAAACCCAATGAGATGCTGTTACATGCCTCGGTTAGAGAGGGGAAGGAGGGGTATAAAGAGGAATTGAACACAGGCGCACGAGATTTTAAAAGCTTCGGCAAATTCCGTCTCTTTCCGCGCCGGGCCTGACGTCACAGTCTTTGCCGTGGCCACCGAGGAAGCTTTACTAGAAGAGAAAGAAAAAAAAAATATTCTCTTTTACTTACGTTTTGGTCTGTTTGATTTTATTTTTTTTTGTCCCAAGGGGGGTCGGATTATGGGGTGGGGCTAGATTCCCTCTTTTCTACTTCTTTCTTTCTACTGTGATTTTTCAGCAGCGACGGAAGTTTTTAAAAGAGCTCAATTTAACCTAACACGTGTTATTTTTTATGTCTCGTTTTGTTACAGTCGTAGAGGGATGGGTTAAAATGTTCCACGAAGGATGGTTTAGTAAGTCACAAGTATTTTGTCATTCCAAATTAAATTTTATTGCTGAACAACTTTTGTACAGTATTTGAGAAAAATAATAAAATAAGCTTAAAGTTGATCAAATTTGTGATTATTTATTAAGCTACTTTTTTCTACAGCGTCTTAATAATCGTTCGGGCTATAAGCTTGTATTAGCTACGCAAATCTGGTATGGATGAGAAAGGTCTAATTAAGAGAAAATGTAGCAAAGAATTTGCGTGGAGAGAGAGAGAGAGTGTGTGTGTGTGTGTGTGTGAAAGCTTTTAGATTAAAAAATACACTTAGTAGATCCAAATGGTATTTGAATTCAGGGTGACCTGGTGGTTTAGAGGTAAGGTGTCAGACTTCTGTGCTGAGGGTCCGGTGTTCAATCCTCGGTTCCGGCACAGATTTATCTGATTACCAAACCCTTCCTTCACCTCTGACAAGACGTGTATTAATCACAACTTGTGAATGTGAGGAATGTCAGGCCTACCACCGTGGTTCGGATTCCACGTTAAACTGTAGGTCCTCCATTTCATCTCACAATCACCCTACCATTGCACATTAGCGTAAGTGCGTATAACCCGAACGGGTAGTAAGACGCGGTGCTAATAATAATAATTTGAATTCAGACATCCCCTTCACCGGTACAGGACTAAATCAGCTTGACATTTAGATTGCTTGCCTACTATTAAGAATAGCGTATTTAATATGAGCTTTCTAAAACAACTGATTAAATCAGCATCAAACTTACTAGCCTAAACTTTATAGTGGACACGTGATCCAGCCTCCAGCCCATCAATCATCGCTGCTAAAGGGGAAGTCCTGGTTTTCACCAATGATATTTTTTCAGCTGCGTTGGGAATGGATCCCCTATATTCACATCTCGATAGAGAGATACGCTAACAACTTAAGACTTCGGATTACAGATTTGATCTAACCACATAACCATTTGGGTCCGTTTCGAAACCAGAATATCTATGTTGGTGGGCCTACGGACTAAACGTTAAGCCCGTATAGTTCGGATTGTTGGTGGCAGGAGGTCTGAGCATAAATACCGACCGGGTGTACTAAGAGTGATATTTATCAACTTCCCTCTACGCAATTGCAGTTCATTTTCTCCTAATTATACCCTCCTAGTCCCTATCCCAATAATGCGGATAGCCTAGACGGGTAGTGAGACGCGGGGGAAAAACAAAACTGACACAACACCCTGTCCCCTGTCCATCAATTCATCAGTGCGAAAGGAGAAGCCTCCATTATCCTAATGAGAGATTTTTCGACCCTGTTGGAACTCGAACCCGGGATTAAGCCCTATTAGATAATTTGATAAAGGCACCATCGACTGATCTAAGGTATCTTTCATCAAAAGTGTGAAGTTAAGGTGGGGATATAGGGAACGCGAGTTTAAGGCAGTGTTTTTCAACTTATCTAGAAAAATAATATTTTTTTTAGCCTAAATAAATAAAACATTGCTCCATTAGAAATGTATTATTATTATTATTATTTAGCACCGCGTCTTACTACCCGTCCGGGTTATACGCTTAAGTACTAATTATGCTAATGGATTAGGAATGGGGAAGGTTGAAAAGAGGAAGTGAACTCGCATTTGCGTGGAGGGAGAGTGGAAAACCATTTAGGAAAACCACGCTCAGTTCACCCGACCGAGATTCGAACCTCGATCTCCCCGTCCTTGGCAGTCGGGCTCAACACGACTAGCGCGTTAGCCAACTACGCCACCGAGGCGGGTAATTAGAAATGTAGAACTTAATTTTCTTCACGTGGTGATAACAAAAGTTGTTGAATATCTTTCATGAGCAGAGCGGCATTAGATAAGAAACTTTTTAACGAATAGAAAAAGTTGTCATTAAATTCCAAGATACCTTTAACAGATTTTCAAAAACTGTTTATATCACTATGTGAAGAAAATTAAACTCTACTTTTCTACTGAAGCAACGTTTTATTTATTTTGGTCAAAAAAATTTGCTATAAAAACTGCAAAAACACCTTTTCTCGCGTTTCCTATATTCCCATCTTAATATTTGCAAATCCCATATAATATAAAACAATTAAAAAATATAGCTGAGCAATAACAGTAAACTTTGATCTTATTTTCATGTACACCTAGTTTACCCCAAAAAAGTATAAGTTTAACTATTTTTTTAGCATCACGTCTTACTACCCGTTTGGGTTAAACGTCTATGCATGGAGGGAGGGTGGAAAATAATTTTTAAAAAAAGCAACCCTCAGTGCATCCGACTGGGATCAACCCCTGATCTCCCCATCTTCGGCAGTTCAATCCAACACGAGAGTAGTGCGTTATATCAATTGGCCAGTGAAGCGGGTACTTTAATCTTGATTAATGACATGATGCTCATATTATATAAACTATATCATATTGGAACCAAGCGCAGTCTTATCTCGACTGATAACACTATGGCCTTACGTTATAAGATACACCAGGACCGTCCAACTTGAAGCTAAACAGACAATCTAGTGTACGGTATTTTCAATTTTCTGATAAATTAAACAGAAGAATGTTACAAGATAGGCCTATAGACTAATAACTAATATATTACATTAAAAGTATTATAATAATTGATATACAGTACAGTACAATACAGCAAATAATACATCTAATAAATTTTACACAATTTAAGTTCAATCATGTTTAAGGAACTCCTGGGTGACGTTTTTTTTTTTAACATTTCTAATGCGTTGTGGGCCACAAATTATGCTGCCGAAGGCCAACATTTAGACAGCCCTGAGCTACACCATAGTGGAACCTAGCAAGGTAATCTTGCTACCTTACAGTGTAAATAGAGCGCGTGAACATTATTTAAATATTGAGTTAATAAGAATTAAAATTTGGCCATATCAAAATGCACATCCTTTTTGTTGCTTTTTATAAAATGGTATAATTACTTAACCACCATAAATAATGATATATTAAATTATTGGTCGTATAATCCGCCTACCTTGTAAGGGAGCAACCTTACTTTGCTAGATTCCACTATGGTGCAGTTTAAAAGATAATGTATTAATGGAAATGATCAGGTTTAAGACTACTTCAGGGTGGACGTAACCTACTTAAGAAGTCAAAAATCTTTTTTATCTAAGATAAACCAAGAATTTTGATGAAAAAATATGGTATGTCTCGGCAATCTCATTCCGAAAGTATAAATGTGTTTATGGGTTTCAATATAAAGTTGTGCAGTTGAGATGATTTTGCTGTTACACATGGCCACCAAGTGAGAATAAAGCACATGGAATTATGTCATTCACTTTGACTAATGGAATCCAGTCTCTGTAAAACTGCCGAATATTCTCTGAACGAAGTCAAAGCTAGACTATTATCGGTGTTACAACGGTTGAGTCGATGGCGTAGTTGGCTAACGCGCTAGTCGTGTTGAGCTCGGCTGCCGAGGATGGTGAGATCGAGGTTCGAATCTCGGTCGGGTGAACTGGGGGTGGTTTTTACCTAAATAGTTTTCCACTCTCCCTCCACGCAAATGCGGGTTCACTTCATCTAAATTTAACCTTCCCAATTCCTAATACATTAGCGTAATTAGTACTTCAGCGTATAACCCAAATCGGGTAGTAAGACGCGGTGCTAAATAATAATAATAATAATAATAATACAACGACAGAGAGAGAAGAGCTTATGTCATTCGTTGACAAGGTATTCGCTGGGCTATGAGATGGATTCAAGGGTCAGCTTTTTTGCCTAGATGTGCACGCGGGTTAAGACGTCAAACTTCTACCATCTATTATGCTGGTGACAGGATTCGAATTTCACCTAGGTGTCGGCCTACTATTCATGGAATCAGCCCGCAAGAAGATACCGACTAAGCAGCCACCACGATTAGCGATTATAGTGCAAACACTTGCAAATTAGAGGGTGTCATGTGGTCAACACAATAAGCTCTCCAGCCTTTAATCTCAGTTTTCTATAACGGAACTGCTATTTTTATATCCAAAAGTAGCTCCTGATTTGTCCTCACGAGGTCGAGTTCGACCCTGTTCAAAACCAACCCACTGTTTCACAGGAAAGTTCTGAAGGTGCCGGGGATCGAACCCGGGACCTTTGGATCTGAAGCTAAGGGCTTTGACCACTAAAGCATATAGGTGGTCCAGCTACGTGTACTTAAAGATGATTTCCCTAAATTAGTTCCCACTATATCTTGCCAAGAAAATGTGGATACATTTCATCTACATTCTTCCATCCGTTTTCATACAGCATTAGAGTAAATATGCAGATATCCGAGACGGGTAAAATGACTTGGTGCAAATAGCTTTAACATTCCATCACTATGGAGGGACAAACCCCAGTTTCACCAATAATACGTTTTTCAGCCATGTGGGAGATCAAACCCGGGACACTTATCTCGGAAAACAGCCACACTATCGGCTGAAATAAGGTTCTTTTAATCACCAAGCTATCCTGACTCGTTTAAATTCCTTAACTGACTGATTATATCAACACACGACTTTTAAATTAGCTTGAATCTAGAACAAACACAGCACCCAGCCTCCACCCGTTAATTCATCACCATGAAAGGAGAAACTTATATTTCACCAATGATAAATATTTATTCCATGCCAGGAACAGAACCCTGAACCCTTCACTCAGCAGACAGACACGTTACCAACTGAGTTAAGCTGTCGGATCTAATATTCTTATTCAATCACGAACCAGAATATTAGTCTTAATCACCCCGGGGGGGAAAAAAAAGAGCACAAATAGGGTGCACAACTCGTGTAGCTTGGCTCTTTTTGTGTGTGTGTTTTGAATTGTGATGGCGTCTGTACGCATGCGCGCGCGCGTGTGTGTGTGTTCTTTCCTGAAATACACCCCGTCGGTGCCACAGGGAAGAGGAAGTCGACGTGAACCTAAAAAAAATAAATAGAAAATGCGATGAAGAAGCGTCGTTTGGTAAAACGTTATAAGTTACATTTGAGATGGTTTTCAAGAATGAGATGTAATGAGGAGGTACTGGACCAGTGACGTAAATGTGAATCTTTCTTATAGCTCAGTAAATAAATCACCAGCACCAATGGGCACGCACACAAAGTATAATTCATTCTCATATATTAGGTTTTTGGCCAGCGGGAGACCGGGCTCTAATCCCCGGCTGATATACTGAGGTGGTTTATTTTACTAAAACAGTTTCCCACTCGTCCTCCCCGAATATCAGAGTTAATTTTCTTTAGAATTCAACCTTTGTTTTCTATACCCCTTTTGCGGATGGTGACAGATAGTAAGACATATAGGAGGGGAGAAAGTTTAAACAATAGTTAAATAAGTATTAATTATTTATTTTTTAATTTCATGGTACCTTACTACTCATCCAAGTTACTCGTACTTAATTACATCACACCCCTATCGGTGGGTACGTGAACTAAACGTAGAGCTCGTCTAATCTGTATTACCGGTGACATGGAGGTCAGTGTTCGAATCCTGGTCAAGTAGACTAAGAGTGGCTTATTCTGATTGGTTACTCACTATCCTTCAAGGTAAGTTCAGGTACACTTCATCTCATTTCTGCTTTACTCATTCCTGTCCCTTTAGTGTAAATACAATGTCTATGGCTATGACGAATGGTAAGATGTAGAGCAAAAATATTCACGTGAATTCGGTTGGAATGACGATGTCAGGATTAAGAGCAATGTACTCGCATTTGTGGGGTGGGAGCGCGGGAAATAATTTAGAAGATCAAATCAAAATACATCTGGCTGGAATTCGAACCAGGTCACCGGCAAACGAGACTAGATGATCATGATGTTTGGATCATGTGCTTACCGACGCGGTTACACGAGTGATTTTACTGTTTTACCTTTGTTAGCTATGCTTCTTTCTGAAAAAACTATTTAATCAACTATGATACCAAGCTTCTGTTGGGGTGGTTTGAATTGCTAGGCTTGTATTGTGCTTGGCCAACGTGTATGGAGAGGTTTGAACTTAAGGGGTTTTTTAATATATAATTTAATACAATGATTCTTCCATAATCTTCCCACGCTAATATAAGTACACTTATTCTAAACTAGGTACCTTTATCAAACCCACTTTGCCCTTGAAATAAGTAGTTAAAATATTGTTTTTGAACGCTCTAACTAAACAACATAAAAAGTCTTCTATAAATGGTTACTTTATGAACTCGTTATAATGATAATAAATGGCTTTTGTGGGTTTAACTTTCACTTTATAAATTCAAGTTTTAGATAATCAAATGGATCGAAAACTAAGTAAACTTTATAACAGACACAGCAACCATTCCTCCGGCCATTAATTCGTCACCGGGGATGGGGAGGCTCTATTAACACTACTACCCCATTAATACATTTTTCGGCTGTGAAGGTAATCGAACCCTATATCTTAGCTCAGTAGGTCAAGGCACGTAGGACTGAATGAAGGAGATGAATTGTCCCTTATGACATTTTTTCCAGAAGGCGCCTAAAGATGTTCGAAGGAGTTTGAAAAAATGATCACAGAGCGAGGAAAGGTTTAAAACTGAAAGGAGCCAAAAAGTGACTACGCGTCGTTTAAGAATAAATAAACATGTCAAAAGAATATAAAAGTTGCTTTCGTACAATGTGGAAGGGACTTTATGGCTCATATTATAAAGACATAACAAGACTAGACAGTTTCAAAATAACGCCAGAAAGGAATGGGGCAATGCACCTTTTTCAAAAAACTGTCTGATGGGGCCTAATTGTGTTTAGTTGGGGTAGTTAATGTGAACTTTCTGAACATACATTGGTTATATAAGAATACAGCCTACAAACTTACTTAACCTAGACCAACACGTCTAATACAGTTGAAACTCTTTAGAGGAGTGGTCACCTGTTATTAGCAATGCCAAAGTTGTTTACTTCTGCGTTCGAATGTTTCGGTTATAGACTATAGTCGTGACTATCCGACCTAAAGTGACGGGCCGGATAGTGGAAGAGCCGGATAATGTGGAATCCTAGTGTAAATAATTTTCAGAATGGGTTTGCCTTATGTAGCTACGCCTCGCACACACCTACCTTGACACAGCTTCTGTTTCCAGCAAAATCCAAACAATGCTACCATCTACACCTTCTTTGCTTCTGTTTCCAGCCAAATCCAAACAATGCTGCCATCTACACCTCCCTTGACACAGCTTATGTTTCCAGCCAAATCCAAACAGTGCTGCTATCTACACCGAATAAGCGTATGAGACTGTAATAACATTGTATTATAGGCCAAGCGCATCCATACATAGAAGTTATGCTTTGATGTCTCCGATGTAACAGTTGTAAGGCGTTTGAATTTTATTTTTTTTAATAATTACTAGTAGATATTTACCGGTTTGTTTATTTTAAAACACACTTGTTAACACCGGGAACAGGATCGGGTAGTCAAAGGTCAGGTAATTGTGACTATAATATATTACATTCTTGTTTTGGCTTGGATTCTGTCTGTATTTTAGCTTCTAATTATGTCTTCCAAGAAACCAACAGTTGTGAAAGGGGGGGTGTATTATTCCCTGTTTTAAGCTTTATTGTGTCTTGTATGACATAGCAATAAGTATTTATAGTGATATGGTAGGCTTAGGGCCTAGGTATAAGGGGTGTATGGAGGCCTCTTAGGAACCGAATTCTGTGGTCCAACACCTGTCAGGTCCCAAGGGTGCCGAACTAAAGAGTTTAAACTGTACTACACATTCAGCTCTTGTGCCAAAATACCTACTAATTGGATAGCAACCTGTACTAAATATTTTTTTCTCAGAACCACCCAGAATCGAACCAGGGCTCCCTGAGCTTGCTACTCCTTTTTTTCTCTTCATCTCTTATTATATGTCTAGGCCTAGTGGGGTATGGATGAGGAAGGGAACCATTTACAAGAAATGTACCTGTATTTGCGTGGAGTGACAATGGGGACAACCATTTAGTTAAACTGTCCTCAATACACCCGACAGAGATTCGAACTATGACCTCTACCAAGGCCGTAGCCAGCCAATGATTTCAGGGGGGTTTGGTGGGCACATCCCCCAATTGCTGGAGAATAAAAAAAATTATAAATGATAAACAGTTCTAGAAACTCTCTGAAGTGTTTATTATGGCAACATAACCACCTAAATTCCTTAGACTAGGAAGTGTACATATATATACATATATATAAAAGCACCTCTAGAATATATCTGAAGTGTTTATTTATGGCGACATACCCCCTAACTAGCCGGAGGCTAGGACAAATTCAAAACATTAAACAGTTCTAGAAGCTCTCTAAAGTGTTTTTATGGCAACATAACCTCCTAAATGCCGAAGGATAGGAAAATTTTATATATTTAAACCCCTCTAGAAGCCCTCTGAAGTGTTTTTATGGTAACACAGCCCCCTAATTTGTACTTGTACCTTAATTTTGATATTGTTTTAACTATTAATAAAGCCATATATAGAATCCCCCAAAAAAAAACCCTTGACTACGACCTTGACCTCTACCTTGTCACCCAGCAAACCAGACCACACGAGACTGACGCCTTTGTTTGTGTCCCCATTGGTGCGTGGGTCCCAACGCTCTTAACCCCTAGTTAATTAACCTCGTGTGTGGTGCTTTACTCAATATTTAAGGTGATGGTAAATGGTTGATTATCCTTGGACGAACGTGGTTGGCTCTAGTTGGAAGATAATTTGTCTGTAAACCAAATGTCATAGGCTCTATTTCCATGTCCAGTTCTCATCTTTTACTATTCGAAATATCGACAATTACACATACAGTGCCTCATTTTATGATCAATAAAGAATTTATAGTTATTATTTTATAAATACTGCCTCTCACCAGTACCTCATTTTATAATCAACTATTTTCTAACGCCCAGGTTTACCAGAATGACATTTTTTCCTTGTACCGCGTCTTACTACCCGTTTAGGTTATACTCATATGCACTAATCACGCAAATGTGTCAGGGATGGGGAAGGATGAATTTATTAGGAGTGTACCAATATTTCTGTGGAGTTAGAGTGGAAAGCCATTTAGAAAAATACCATCCTCAGTACGCCCGACCAGGATTAGAACCCTGACTTCCCCGTCATCGGCATTCTAGTCTATTGCAAGTGTGACGCCTTAGAAACTATGCAGCCACCGAAGTGAGTTCAGGTGAAGTTAAAGGTCTTCTATAAATGATATTTTCATTAAGGGTTGAAATTGCTCATCGGAGAAGAGTTTCAATAAATACCTAACCTATATTATACAGGGTGTTCAGAAACTCAAAGCCCAAACTGCACATATAGTTTGTTTGAACCAAAAGTAATACAAAATCCCTATACACTTTTATCCGGAAAACCATGCTAATACCATTAAATTGTGTTCAAAGTTTCGGCGTACAGAGCCGGGAGGACATGCTGTGCAAGCATGCATGTACAACAGGTTGCATAGGAGCTGGGCACGCGTCACTCCACATGTAATAATGGCAAGCACTTTATGTGAAGTAGGACCGTTAATGATGACCCACAGAACGTATTCCGACTTTCTAGCTAGACTTGTGTGTTGTGTTACTATTAATTGTAGTATGTTCTGCTGCCGTGCTCCAAGATGTAGAGGTGTATAGTGCTTGCGCCTAACTCCTATGCAACCTGTTGTACACGCATGCTTGCACAGCTTTGCTCTTCCGGCTCTGTACGCCGAAACTTTGAACCCAATTTAATGGTATTAGCATGGTTTTCCGGATAAAAGTGTATAGGGATTTTGTATTACAGTTGGTTCAAATAAAGTTTATGTGCAGTTTGGGCTTTGAGTTTCCGAACAACCAATACATATTAGCACATTGTGACAGACAACCAAATTATACAGCTTTCGTTACAGGAAGTAAAGAAAAGTTTCAATTTGTGAGCCCTCAGTTAGTACGTGTGCAAAGTTTCGTTTCTATAGGTCTATTGGTTTTGTGCTTACCCGCGCATGTGGTCACGAAGTCTAAGGCTTAAGACTCGCAAATAAATAATAAATGCTTTAGGTGCACATTCGGTTTCCCTACTTAATTATGTCTACTAAATTGAAGATTTAAATACCCGCTTCGGTGGCCGCATGGTCTAAGGCTCTTTTCTCGCAATAGATTAGACTGTCTAAGACAGGGAGATCGTGGTTCAATCCCGGTCAGGTGTACTGAGGATGGTTTTCCCTAAATAGTTACCCACACTATCACCACGCAAATGTGGTTACACTTTCTCTAAATTCAACCTTCCTAATCCCTAACCCACTAGCGTAATTAGTACGTAAGCGTATAACCCGAACGAGTAGTAAGACGCAGTGC
>CABFWB010000225.1:191123-203843 GCA_902151455.1 Timema bartmani
AAAAAAAAAAAAAAAAGTTAAGTGGTCCTTCATTTGGCAGCTACACGCAAAGGCAATCCCACAGTTAAAGATTTCCGGCTCTCAAATTGTTAATGTAATGTAAAGTTTAGATTTTCTTGGTTAATTGAATTTAATGACACACTTCCCAGTGGTCACGCCATTAAACTAACCATATTTGATTTTTGTAAACACTTCAGAGGAAGGTTTCACTAATTACATGCAAAGTTTCAACTTTATATGTTTCTTGATTTTGAAACTACCCACACATTAGTAACACGGTTTAAGGCGTCAGGACTACAATATACACCCTAAGGTTTCTTTGGGTACGCAAGTTTCATCCTGTTATTTTAATTGATTTTTTTAGAGATAACTGTGGAAGTGGTCATTCAGTCTTTGGTGTAAGGCTAGCAATATATGTTGAAGTTAATAACACTACCTGTATGCACATTAAGTTTCCCTGAATACATATTCTAATCTTACACTTTCCGTGTTTTCTGGTTTTGGAGCTATCCACATAGCTCATCACGTGGTTTAAGGCATCAAATTCGCAATATAATTTACGAGTAAGGAAGTCCGAGATGTGTAGCCTAAGATTTCCTTTGTCACCGTTAGTAAGTATTCTTTAAATTTAAAAATTACACCTGGATACGGAAATTGAACTCGGTACCTTTGGCTTAGTACGCCAATGCTCTAACTTTTGAGATATCCAGGTATCGTCTCATGCCCAGGGTCATTCTTCACTCATATTTTAAGGCAGAGTCTGTGATGTACTTGCGGAAAGAGTCAGTTATATATGCGTTATCAATTAGGATCAAAATATATCTGATAGCGTACTCACCCTTGACTCGGTAAGGCTTTATGCTGCCAAATACCTAAGAAAGTCTCAATTTTCTACGTTTCTTAGGAGTCATGTGGTACAAGGTGTCATGCTTACAAAAGTATGTATTATATATTTTTTTAAACGTTTAATTTTACCCTCTTACTTAGATTTCTTACGATAATAATAAAAGATTTCAGATTTATACGTGTCTGGGTTTTGGAGCTACATGCACAGGTGATCAAGCAGTCTAAGGCGTAAGGTTCTGAAAAAAGTAAACTTAAAAAAAAGACCGACGTGTAGCCTTCATCTTCAGATATCCCTAAATGCAAAGTTTCTTGTTCTTGAAATTACACAACTATATATTATATTTAATTTATTAGTACAATTTTTATTTGTCTGATTTTTTTTCATTTATTTGAAGAGTTTAAAGTACACCTTCTGAACACGACTTATAAACTAACTTAAATCTAGAACAATCGCAACGTCCAGCCCCCGGCCGTTAATTCATCAGTGTAAAGGAGAAATACATATTTCCCCATTGATCAATTTTTCGCTCATGCCAAGAATAGAACACAGGACCCTTAGATCAGTAGACATACATGTGTCCAAGAAACACCATTACCTACTAGTGTGAGTACAAAACTAACTAATCAAACCAAAATATAAATTCTCTCTTTACAGGATGGTGCCGAAATAATTAGACGATTAATAGCTTGAAAATTAACACTTTCATTGAAAATTAAACATTCACTAGCTAAATAAAAGCAAACTACATACTACACTTTTACAATTTTTAAAGATAGTTTCACTCAGGTGAGTTCCACTGGACGTCAAGCAAACCTCAGCAAGACGTCCATCACTTTCCTCAGCATAGCTTATCTAATTGTTTCCGCCCCACCCTATATTTAATAATGAGATTTCTTCTGTAATTTATCTTTGAATCTCAAATTGATATTTTTCTTGGTAACCAAGTTAGACAGAAAAAAAAGAACAGGTGCTTAAGCTTGCCTCACACCGAATAGGATCGGAACAGATCACAACTGTCAGAGTCGGAATTCCACGAATGGAAACGAGTTTTGTACGCACAGTGGTACAGAATTAAATCCATGTCAGTCAGAAGACAGAAACCAAAAAGGGTACATTGATTTTAGTGATTTGATGTTAATAAGTAATACAGTAGCCCCATGGCTTCTTTGGTGCTGACTGACAGTTTACAGCTGACTTTTGACAGTCAACATTTAGGTATATACCTAAATTTTGACTGTCAGAACTGACAACTGTTAAACACATGTTTTTTGCAGATCATATAGTTTGGCGTAGGGATACATAGTTTGGTCTGGTAGCTTTTCAAAGCCGTCAGCTGTCAGATGTGAGCTGTCAGTCAGCACCAAAGAAGCCATGGGGCTACTGTAGCAGCAGTGAAGAGGAGGTCACGATGGTTACTCTGTGCATTGCTGCCGATGCCTATGAAGAGGAGGGAGAAGTGCACAACATAAAATGTAACATAAAATTTCTTAGAATTCCTCCAACGCATTTTCCTTCATAACACAGTCATAATGTTTGTTAGCAATGCCATAAATTATAGGATACTGTTGAACTATAATGTGATTATTTCTAAGACTAAAGACCTTTTTAAATAAAAACAAAAACTGTCGAAAACGAACATCAAAAGCTGTAAAATGAGTGCGAGTGTATTATTATTATTATTAGAACCGCGTCTTACTACCCGTTTGGGTTATACGCACTTACGCTAATGTGTAATGTTGGGGTGACTGTGAGATGAAATGGAGGACCTACAGTTTAACGTGGAATCCGAACCACGCTGGAGGCCTGGCACTCCACACATTCACAAGTTGTGATTAATACATGTCTTGTCAGAGGTGAAGGAAAGGTTTGGCAATCAGATAAATCCGTGCCGGGACCTAGGATTAAACCCCGGACCCTCAGCACAGAAGTCAGACACCTTACCCCTAGACCACCAGGTCACCCGAGCGCGAGTGTAGATGATGCAATGATCCAGTGTTGAGGACGCTTGCGCATAACTTCGTAATCCATTAGAATACGTCAAAATACTCCCTCCTGGCAAACCGATTCGTTCTGTTCCGATTTGACGTTGACGTTTCCGATCAGACCCGAGACCATGTGCGGGCCTCCATTAAAATGCAGATAGTCAAACATTTTCTATGCGTTCCGTTCCAATCATCTCGTCCCGATCCGATCCAGTGTGCAGCAAGCATCGTACATAATAATAATTGAGAATAAACGTTTTAGCGAGGTTTAAGCCAGAATCTTTGGAAAACCATTAATACCTCAGTAAAAAATCTAACCTATGTCTACCCTGAGAGTATAAGGAACACATAAGTGAAGATCCTGTCTGACCCGTCTGATCTGTTTTCGAGTTTATCGCAAACATACAACCCAACTAACAAACATATTCACAAACTATATTTTTTATATAAGGAAAAGATATATCATTTATCGCTATCATTTTATAAATACTGTCACTTACGAACACCTCATTTTACAATCAACTAGTTGAAGTATCCGGTTTTGCCCGGGGGAAATGTTCTTAGTTTAATGATTGTGCGTGTAAATTAACTTTATTTTTAGTGCCTTTGAGTTCTACTTCATCCATGGCATACAGTTTTTAATTAACTAAACAAAATCTAATCAAATTTTAAAATTCCTGCTTCGAGAGACACACGTTCATGCACTAATTTTTTAAATTTCAGACTTTGGCATAGGATAAATATCACACAATGCTCATGACAGACAAACTTTTCATTCTATTAATATTGCTTTGCTTCTGACACGGTTTTTCATTAATGTTTTAAAAAAAACTAATCAAAATCCTGGCATTGAGGTGAACATGTTCGTGCAAAGGGGCTAATAATTTTTAATATTTCAGACCTCTGCTTGTGGTAGATAATACACAACGCTCCTCATTGCTCAGCGCTCATTTCATTTATAATTAATAGATAAGGAATTGATCGCTATGGCTATAGATACTATTCCTCACAAATAGGCCTACCTCATTATAAATAGTCGTTAATCATTGATCACTATTGTATAATAAATACTATCCAGTACCAATAACTTATTTAATTATAAATAATCAATTTACCATTAATGTATTAAACATATTTTTCACGACCAAGGCCCCATTCTGTCCTTGATAGGGCCTCAACAAGTTTTTTACCCGCCTCGGTGGCGTAGTTGGCTAACGCGCTAGTCGTGTTGAGCCCGACTGCCAAGGACGGGGAGATCGAGGTTCGAATCTCGGTCGGGTGAACTGAGGGTGGTTTTTCCTAAATGGTTTTCCACTCTCCCTCCACGCAAATGCGGGTTCACTTCCTCTATTCAACCTTCCCAATTCCTAACCCATCAGCGTAATTAGTACTTAAACGTATAACCCGAACGGGTAGTAAGACGCGGTGCTAAATAATAATAATAATAATAATAAGTTTTTTTAACGTCTCACTACCCTTTTAAGTTAATGATATATTTACGGTAAATAGGGTAGGAATGAGAAACATACAGTTTAGAAGAAATGTAACAGAATTTTGAGTGGAGGGAGAGCGGGACAATATTTAATAACCGACTATTCGACCACTGATGAAGGTTTTGATCGCTTTTAGTAATCAAATAATACTCGTTACTAAGGATACGTTATGCCATTAATAAGGCACTACCTGCATCGGTGGACGCGTGGTTTAAGTTTTAAGCTCACTTAGTCTGGTTTGCTGGTGAAGCTAGAGGTTCAAATCCCAGTCAAGATTACTGAGGAGGATTTTCATAAAGGGTTTACCATTATATTTATCAAATTCGGATACGCTTATTTTAAATTTTACTTTAATCATCACAACCCCACTATTGTAATTAAATGCGATTAGCCTATATGGGTAGTAAAGCGGGGTGTGAATAAATAACGTAATTGTTTGGATTGTATTATTGAGGCTATTCTCGACTACCATTAATTTTGGTACTTATCACGCTATTAAATAATTTAGCTGATCACAATCCATAATGTTGGCTTTAATCGTATAAAAGAGTATTGCCAGATGGCGTCGTGGCTATATAATACTTATTGGTACGTTCACCGAATAATTAGATAACTTTTGGGTTTTACATGTGGCAAACCCCGTAACTGACACTTGTGCCCGATTAAACCGCGATGTGTAGGCTAAACCACACCCTGTTCACAGTGTAGTAAAATGCGCCTCGTTTTTGGTTAGGAAGAATTGGGAAATATCTATGTATTTGATTTGATAAATTTAATGTTTTGAATATTTTATAATTAGTACGTTCCACACCATTGTTATTAACTACTTCTTACTCTGCGGGGGTAGAGATTTTAAAGATAAATGAGGGAAAATGCACCTTCACTGGCGTGAAAAGATTGTGGGAAAATCACAGTAATAAATCAAGTCACCATTAGCGTACTTGGCAGAGAAATTCACGAAATTGAGAGTCTGACATCTTACTCCACAATAAAATGCCTATTTATTTTTAAATAATAAATCAAGTATCTACCTTTTTATATATATGTGATAATACATATCTTGGTAGTATGTATTATTGTTAAAATATGCCACTTTACAATAAGCAGGGCCCGGAGTTTGATGACATCTGATTGGTTTTTTGGTTTGTCACATACAATGCTCATAAGTACATAAACTTTGGTCATGATCCGCTGGTTGTGGAAACGTATATTTTATGTCATTTTAGAATTTTAGGTCATATTTTTCGGTTTGCGTTCTTTTAAAACAATTCTAAAGCTCTTTTTTTTTAATTTTTGATTCATTTTTAGGAATTTTAGAGTCATGTTAAGGCATACTTGTTGAATGATTATATTTTTAATACCATTGAGATCTAATATATGTATTAATACTCAAATATAGTTTATCCAAACCACAATATATGATGTCAGTGTGAGAAGGTAATTCAGGCCATGAACTTGTATCCTCTTTGCTTGTATGTTTATAAGGTACACATTCCTTGTGAGACGCTGTAATTAGACTGGAGAGGGTTGCGTTAGGAGGGGGTAGCTAACACTTCTGTCGCAAATATTTGTAAATCAATACAATATTATATTCAGAAGGACTCAAGAGTTTGGTTGTTAAAGGCTTTTCATTGCATCTTTTCCTTCTTTTTTTTAACATTTGCAAAGCACGTGTTTGATTTACTCATGCGCGTTTATTACAACTCTTTGTTCATATTTTTAGTTGTTATTTTAAATTTGAGGTCATGACCATTTTTAGTTCATCAAACTCCGGACCATGATAATAAGTAAGGAATTCACATGTATGATCAAAGTTAGTTATATGTGCGCAAGTTTACTTATATTAATTGGAAGGCTCGGTGTTTGATGTTAATATTAATGCACCCATATTTATTTATTTATTTATTTACTACCAGCATCGGTGGGAACGCGAACTAAATGCCTAGCTTGCCTAATCTGGTTTGCCAGTGACGGGCAGGTTAGGGTTTTAATCTGGGCCTGGTGTTATGATAATGGGGTTTCCTTAATAGTTTACCACTCTTTCTCCCTATAAATGCGGGTGCATGTCCTTTAAATTCTACCTTTTTGTCCCTACTCTCTATAATCAAGATTCTGAATGTCCAGAAGGGTAGTAGGATGTAACGCAATCAAAGAACTTGATGCTAGACACTGTCAATAGACTGTAAAAACACAATCATGTTTGAATTAAAATAATTTGTTTTGTAATAATGTAGTCAGAAAACTTCAAAACAGAAAAAAAGAAAACTATGAATGTGCTTAAAGTGTTGTTTTTTCCGCCCTGAGACAATTTATTGGTCTATTTCCCAAAGCAATTTATCGCTAAAGAAACTCCCGTTACAAAAATAATAAATGACGACGTGATTCAGAAAAGCAACATTAATCCTACATTATTTTGTTTAGTACGCTCTGTTTCAACGCATAGTAGACCTCTTGAAAAGAGTAGCATCGTCCGGGCTGGACACTTAAAAATGTATATTCAGTGAAATGTTTCACTTATTTAAGTGGAACGAATACAATAAAGATAGTTTAAACCTTAAAATGTATACTTAAGTTAATTTATCCTAGTAAAGCTAACACTAGAAACATTTTCAAATGAATTTCAAAAAAGTAGGCCTAATAATAGTGAGTTTATTTATTTTCTTCCACTCATTTATTGACCACAAAACTTATTAATTAAATGTATCACTAACGTAGGGGTTCACCTGTACGGTTTTAACCATATATGTAAATACTTCAATATTATATTCAAATCCATTGCGAATACATTCATTCCCTTTCCCTAGAATTCAATGAGCTGGCATTTTTACTGGAAAATATTTTGAATTATTTACCGGAAAATATTCATCTCTGTACACACACACACACACACACACGAGAGGTTGGGGTAGGAATATCGGGCATGATATGCGGATTTCATCTCGAGTTACAAAATGTTGAAATTTCCCTTCCCCAAACTCTCATGACCTAAGTGCTTCCTCCCCTCATTATAGCTGCTTGGTAAATTCAGGGGGGGAATAAGGGGGGATAGACGAGGAGAAAATATAGGTCCAAACTTACGTCTCTCTCTCTCTCTCTCTCTTAGGTTATATGTTTACTTTCTACTGAAATTAAGAAAGTAAAGTTCCTTCTTCTCCACTGGAACAAAACGGGCACAATAATGCTGTTTTAAGTGTAATGCATGAGAGTGTGATGTGTACGAAACTGTTCCACTTAATTGTGCCTGTCCATGTTCAAACAATTTTTAATTAACACACAGTTAATATAACATAAAACAAAATTTAAAAAATGACAAATACAAAGCCATAGTGTATGGTGATAAACAATAAGTTAAAAATAAAGATTTATATTTGGCAAATATTGTTTTATGAAATATTTAGTAATATATTAGTCAATATCAAATAATATGATAGTATTTGAAAAAATATTGAATCACATAGATTATAAAGTATATTAAACAATAAAAAAATGTTAATAAAACATGTTAATATTAGAAACAAATTAAATAATTTTAATGAAATAAGTAAAAAACAAAGTATAAGAGTTCAAGAAGAGTCATTTGTAAAACACTTAGAAGTAGTTTTAGCTTGATATAAAATAAGTCAAAATTGAAGTCAAGTGAATTAACATACAGGGTATTGAAACATTTTTAAGTTAACATAAAAAAATTATAATTCCAAAAAAAGTTTAAAGTTATATTACTTATTTGCTATATAGCATTAGGAATTCGAAAGTTCATTGCCGCACTTACAAAAATATGCCAAAAATCCTTTTCTTGAGCTAGGTCACCTCAATAAACCCTACTTATTTCCACTCCATTATAATTTTATCCTCCCATCTACATCTAGGTATTGACGATGGTCTCTTACCAGTGGGTTTACCAGCCAATAGCCTGAACAAGGTTCTATAATCTCCCATTCACTTTGCATGTCCTGACCACCGTAATTTGCGAGACTTGGTAATCCTAACAATGTCTTGTGGTGAGTACAGGGTATGTAATGCATCATAATGTAGCCTCCTCCACTCCTCAGTAGCTCCATCCCTTTTGACGTGAATACGTCTTTTAAATTTGCTACCATACGGGGGCAATCCAAAAAACCTAATGATAACAAAATCGGGGGATACAGTTTGGTGTTGTAGTTTCGAATCTTTCCTCTACATCAAAAATTAAATTATACCACTGGATAGCTAAAGGATCAAAGAATTCATTACGATAAGCGAGAACAGTGACGCATCGCACGCGGTGGAGGGGGAAGCGCCGCCATTCTGAGGTTATTTTGCTGCGTATCGAGATTTGCAATTAGTATAACTTTTGACTCGGAGAAGCTACGATGTTCGTTTAAGTTTAAACGTATTCACGTACAACACACGGCCGTGTCCATGACACAGCCACACCCCATTTTTTTGGACCAAATATCTCCCCGAGCACATTATTTTCGAACATACTAAATTTGTTTTTGTCTTGTTATTTAAAGAGACCACTTTTCACACCCATAAAGAACAACCAGTAAAATTATTGTTTTTCTGAGTTTTACATTCCTGGACTGCAGGCAAGATATCAACAACTTACTGACCGAGTGATAGCACGTATTTCCTGACTGTATTATTTTCCCAAATTCCAAGCTACTATCGTTATTTCTAGATAAAATTGTTCCTAAATATTTAAACTCATTAAACCAGTCAAAAGACTTGTTGCTCGCAGTAATCTCTAATTTATTTTCCCCAATCTATGTTCTTTGTGTGATCATCTTTTCAGATGTTCACTTCTAAACCTCTTTCCTTGCTAGCCTTTATACAATTAATTCTGCATTTCTTCCAACAGATTCCTAACTATTTCCCAACAAAGCTAAATCATATCCTTGCTCCTTGGCAACTAAGGTATTTTTTAAGGATCACCTAGTAAACTTTCGACATGGTTTGGTAAAGTAAATACCATCATCAGGAAAATATTTTGCTTTAATCGACGTGTCATTGCATGATGTTTGACTAAACGGGTGTGGCAAGAAGACTCGGAGTATTTATATGAATTGTAGAAACGTTTAAGAAAGGTCTGTAATGTTCGATAATGTTTTATGTCATGATTTATAAAGTTAAAGTTGTATAGAGTAAACGAAAATATGAGTCTGATAATATAAAATGATAGATATAAATTGGTAAAGGAAATGAACTCAGGTTTCAACCTTCGAGACACTGGCCCGATCAGGCTATGCTACGTTGGAAGGTAGGAAGGGTGAGAGAAGGAAATTAAAGCTTTTATTAAAATGTTTTTAGGTATATATTTAAAAATATTGTTTCGTAATATCTTAGCTGCGTCTAACGTTTTAATTCCAAAAAAAATTCTTATTTTTTAAAATTCTGCATTATACTTCATTTGTCAATCCTTACAGTCTGATTATTCTTTTCATTCTTATTTTTCTGTACCCCAATAAATAACATTTTCTATTTTCAATTATTATCTTATCTTAGTATAAGGATAAGCTAGGATGCCTGAGTTGTACATAAATATATCATTAGCCTAAAAATCTGGATGAGTTAAGTTTAACATAGCTTGATAAGGTAAATACATTTGATATAACATGTTATAATTATATTTGATGCTGCCATAACCGTACATAACAACTATGATAGTATCTTGTATATTTAACCCATCATACTATGCGCACACGTACCATTGTAATTGTACTATTAACAGCATAAAACCCTCCCGAGTCAAAGGTGGCTGCATTATATGATAGCTAGTGAGCTTAATTGACCACTCGTATGTAGCTGACAATTTCTGCACATCCATCATAGAATCTGCCTTAAATTATGAGTTAAGAATAACCCTTGGTACGGGGTGATTCCTGGATAGCTTAGTGGTAAAAGCATTGGCGTAATAAGTCAAAGATCCCGGGTTCGATTCACGTGTCCAGGTATCATTTTTCAATATAAGAGAATACTATATATATGCAGCTATAATAGTAATAATAATAATAATAATAATAGCATCTTTATTTGGGAGAAGTTAAAGAGCCTGCCTTTTCTTACACTTAGCCCACTTAACAATAAAAAGCATATACTTAATATGTATGTGCTAAAAACTATTTTATAATATTTGTACGGTAATAATAATAAAGTGTTCCCCATATAAATGATTATACATTTATGAAAATATTAAACTAAAATAAATTAGTAAAGTAGAACTAATGAAGGAGGGAAAGAGAAAAAAAGAATCATTATGGCACACAATTGTTCTACACATACATACGTAATGTCATTCATTATAAGCATGCCATGTCTAAACATGATGTAGATGGCAAATAATTTTAAAAGAAAACTATATTGATAATATTTAGTACAACCGTACTTAACAACTAGAATGGCATGAATATCTAATCCATCATTGATCAGGTATGCTAGCTTATCATAATGATGTTTATCGCACCTAGGCCAGGTATCCTAGCTATCAAAATGTTGTTTAGCTTCACTGGTTCAGGAATTCTAGCTCATCAGAATATTGTTTAGCTTAACCGGTTCAGGAATTCTAGCTCATCAGAATGTTGTTTATCTTAACTGGTTCAGAAATTCTAGATCAGAATGTTGTTAGCTTAACTGGTCCAGGAATTGTATTTCATGAGTATGTTGTTTAGCCTAACTGGTTCAGGAATTCTAGCTGATCAGAATGTTGTTTAGCTTAACTGGTCCAGGAATTGTATTTCATGAGTATGTTGTTTAGCCTAACTGGTTCAGGAATTCTAGCTGATCAGAATATTGTTTAGCTTAACCGGTTCAGGANTTCTAGTTCATCAGTAGGCCTATGTTGTTTAGCTTCACTGGTTCAGGAATTCTAGCTGATCAGAATGTTGTTTAGCTTAAGGCCCTTGGCCCTGTCGAGTGAAAGTCTAAAAGATATTTTGTGGGATGGTGGACGGGAGGGTGAAAGGGGTGGCGTGGCTTCACAACCGACCAAAGTATCCTTCTACGCCACCAATAACAGATGGATCACGGAAACCGTATATGGCGCTAGCTACCGGACAGGTCTTTCGAGAAAATCATACGTTTGGAAATATAATTGTTCTCGAGAACGAGTGAAAGTTTTATGTTAATATTTTCAACACCTTTTCTAAGATAATCTATCAATGTTTACTAATTGTTACATTTTCTCATTTTTTGTTATGAAGCCAGAATTTTTCTATTGAAAAATAAGAATTTAATCATTATTTGATCACTTTTAAAATGATAGAGGAGGTGTATATATAAAAAGTATATCTTAATCAACATGCTTATATTCTTGAACAAACAGTTTCTGAAAAGAAAATTGCAAAATAATAAAAATTCTTTAAGATAACAGTTTGTTCCCATGGCTCTGCATTTCCACGCCAAATGAAAAGGATCAATTGCCTTAACTAGTTCAGATATTCTAGCTCATCAGTGTATTGCAATTACCCATCCAGGCTACACGCATATTTATGCTAAAGTGCTAGGGATGAGTGAGGCATAAATTAGTCAAAATGTACTGGAATTTGCGTAGAGGAAGATTGAAAATTATTTTAGAAACCCTTACCTTCAGTACATCCGGCTGTAATTTGAGCCCCGTCCTCCTTATCACAGAAAAACCAGCCAGACCAGAAAAAGTGGAAGTGCTTATCATTGCGAATCTTTTTAAAATTATTTATTTCAAAACATCGTCAAACAAATTAATCATCTTAGGGGTATGGTTTAGGAGGTTAGCCAAGTGCAAATATCCCTTCGTTAGTGTTGAGAGTATCATATGTGAAACCACCATAAGTTCACTTGGTCGGGATTCAAAACCCCGACATTCCTGTCACTGGAAGTCCATTATACTATTAGACCAACGCCTTAGATCTTGAGACCAGCCATGGGAGTTTTTGTAATTATTATGAAATAAGCTACTCCAAGATGTAACTTAAAATGTTTAGCTTGGTACACTTTTTTTTTTTAATTTAAGAATGTATACATTTTGTTTTATTGTTGTATCTGAATTACTGAATTAAATAAAAGAAAGTGGTGAGTTCTTAAATGAATTTCTACTTCGTTAGGGTAAAGCAAATGCGTTAAGGAAGGTTACAACGAATCTATTTAGAAAAGCCTAAATAAAATCCCGTTTTTTTAAAATAAATAAATCTTTCTCCTCGAACAATAATGTTTTATGAAATTATTAAAAATAATGGTACCTCATAAACGAAGTTAGTTAACATTTAATTTGAAGTGAGTATAGCTTATTTTACATATCAAAAAGTCCATTGGCCTTCATCGTGCAACAACATTAATTTATTATTTTTTCCTCTGTTTCACTTTTTTATTCATACACCATGCCTCCTTTTTTTACTGTGGAAAGCATAATTTATTTATTGAAATATTCAAATGACAAATTTAAAAT
>CABFWB010000225.1:207929-225194 GCA_902151455.1 Timema bartmani
CTTCTTTGGTGCTGACTGACAGCTCACAGCTGACAGCTGACGGCTTTGAAAAGTTACCAGACCAAATTATGTATCCCTACGCCGAACCATATGATCTGCAAAAACATGTGTTTAGCAGCTGTCACTTCTGGCAGTCAAAATTTAGATATATACCTGAATGTTGACTGTCAGAAGTCAGCTGTGAGCTGTCAGTCAGCACCAAAGAAGTCATGGAGCTACTGTAGTAGGTTCTAAATATGTCACAAGATGCCAACACAATCCATCTTGAAGACAGTTTAGGTAACAGTCGTTAGGTAGCCCATGTACTGGTGCAGTTCAGTGTCAAAGTGGCAACCGTGCTCGAGGAGTGTACCAACTGAGTGCAGCGTGCGGATGTGAGACTTTTTGTGGGCAAAAGGACTTCCTGCAAAGGATATTCACAAATAAAAAAAATTCCTGTTTACGGTTATAAGTGTTTGTCACGTAAAGCAATACACAACTTTGTCGATAAATTCACTCATGGATGCTCAATTAGTTGCGAATGAAACCCGACCTGGTCGCCCTGTTGATATTGAGACAGAATCAACTGTGCGGTGGGTGGAAGAGATTATTCAAGCTGACAGTCGAGTAACGATATACAGTGCAGCAACTGCAATAGGGTGTTATCATGACTTAGCCTAGCCTACATGTTAACGCATGATCGTTTGAATTTTCAGAAAGCGTGCGCATGGTGGGTGCTCGGAAAACTGACTCAGGAAAAAAAAATTAACCAAATTGTCTTGCCCTTACAACATATCTGTCGGTATTCAGATGAAGGAGAATATATGCTTGCCTTAATTGTTACTGGGAACATATCACATCATGGCTGCATCACTATCAACCCAGGATGCAATGCTATGGAAACATCACAGCTCATTATCAAACAAAACAAAAATAGGGTTATGCTATCAGCAGGGAAAGTTATGGTTACAGTGTTTTGGGATTCTCAAGGTGTACTGTTAGCCCATTTACAGCAGCGAGGTGAAAATGTGAATGCTGCATCGTTCTGTGAAGTTCTGTCAAAGCTTCGGGCTAAAGTTCACAAACAAACAAAAAAAATCCAGGCCACCGACAAGAATGGAGACAATAATGACAATATCATACCTCGTACAGCAAAATTATTAACCAAAGAGAGAATTAAAGATTTACTCTGGCAATTTCTTGCACATACACCTTATATTTATAAATTTACTGAAGCAATGTTACTATAGTTAGACGTTAAGCCATATGATCTGTATCAACCACTTTTGATAGGTAATATCAATACCCATAAAAAAACTACTAATAATAAATTACAATATTATCATTGTTTGTGTTTTGTAAGTTCCTTCCTAGCAGAATACTACTACTATATTATAAAGGATGTATGAAGAAATGAAGACAGAAGCTTAGTTACTTCTATCAAGGTCTAATACTATTTCTAAGTTTGTTTCCTTCCTTGTCTCTTATAATGCTTTATTTTACATTCTTTTTTTACGTTGTTTTTTGTTTTTTTATAAGCACCACACAAATATTTAATAACAGCTGCGGGGACCGCCCGTAATTGTAGTGAATTACAATATAATATAATAATATAATATTTAGAACCGCGTCTTACTACCCGCTCGGGTTATACGCTTAAGTACTAATTACGCTAATGGAATAGGAATTGGGAGGGTTGAATTTAGAGGAAGTGAACCCGCATTTGCGTGGAGTAAGAGTGGAAAACCATTTAGGAAAAACCACCCCTAGTTCACCCGACCGAGATTCGAACCTTGATCTCCCCGTCCTCGGTGGTCGAGCTCAACACGACTAGCGCGTTAGCCAACTACGCCACCGAGGCGGGTCAGTGAATTACAAATCACGTGCTAGTGCGTTTGTCATTTCTTATGGTAGACATAGGATCCATACCTCATCTACGTTGGGAGTGTCGGTGACATCTAGCAGAAGGTTATTTATTACAAACATTGCCCGCAAGTCACCAATATCAACCTATGTGTAAATAATTATTATGTGCTTAGTTGTGCTTTATTATCGATCCTAAACGCTTCTAAGAATACTTACAGCCAATATTTTCAAAAAAAGACCTTTTGCTTGCTGTCATTGTAGATAAACTTTACATCTCATATTTCTCATATAAAGAACGTAATTATTTTAATCTTGAGAATTTTTCACTTAATATTATGATGGGTTTTGACGTTGTATTTGCCTCTTAATTAATAAAAAGGGGTTTTTGCCATTATAATTTTTATCACTTGGTCATCTATCTGTACCTGAATCTAAAACCTAACTAATTAGGTGGATTTTATTCAAACTTGATATTTAAAGACGAAGTCATAATTCTAATTCTAGCTCTAAAATTACGTGACTAATGGCTAAGTTTTAAAATCATAAAATGACTAAAAATTGTGGCTTTTAAATGAGCATCTGAGGACTGCTTTACATGATAATATATAAACCTATATACATTTATCTGATAAAAAGTTCTTTAAAGCTAGTTAGCTTATTTTTGAAACGTGTGTTCCAAACAATAATATACTAAATGAGAAAGCTAGTACGATTATGTCATATCTTTTATTTATTATGTTTTGAGGCACTCAATTAACTTAGTCAAGGCCCTAATTTTTATACAACTAAGGTCCTCGGTTCTAAAATTCCCAGGTGGAAGCACTTTATCTGCGTTTTATGCCTCCACAGGGTTCATAATGATGAATATGTGTTTATGTATGACATCCCTTTCCAAAATCAATAATAGCAATATGCAATGCTAATAGTTTGATCTGTAGAATATGGATACAGTAGTTCGGTTGGCTACAATCCTTTTCTCCCCCGCTTGTGACTAATACCCTGTTAGTATCGTTAAGCGGGGTCAGTAATTTATTGCTGGACATAGCATGAATGTGGAGCAGACATTGCCGGTGAGTGTTGAATAATTAGTCGCTAGATTAAACCACCACGCTGCTAACGGGCCGAGTCGTGTGAAATCCGGGAGAAATAAAAGTGAATTGCACAGTCGCTTAAACGCGACGAGTTATCACGCGGTTCCAGTGTCGTTGGTCGACGTCGGATACAGTGGCTATCCCTGCTAGTGTCCAGTGCTACCACTAGTAACAGTTAAAAACTAGATAAAAAAAAGTATCTAAACAAAAACAGTCAATTTATGCAGTGGGAATGTATTCCAAACTCACGCTGTCAATCATTAAATGGGACGCCTAACAAAGGTTTCCACAAACGAGACTGGATACCAGAACTATTCGGAACTTTGGACTGTCCATGCACGACATTTAACCATTTTCATTGAGAGCGCGAGAAAAATAGAGAAAAAAAAATCTTGAATGTAGTAACGTTTTGAAGCTAAAATTGTGACTAAAGCTTGATTCACACGTTCGCCGAAAATAGAAAGCAGAATCTGCCCCTGGTGGTGCAGCAATTTACACGCTGTATGTTGACCCATGATGCATTGCAATGCAAACTTAAAACAGGTAATTATCAACATATTTTATTTTCTAGTGTATAAACATATATTTTAGAGCATTCTCCCGATGAATGTTTTCAAATTACAATGCTGTGTCGTGGCACAATCCAATACATCGATACACACTCTTTACATTAACGAGTTATTTCAAATCTCCTCACAACAACCAACCGAGCTGTCTGCTTTCTTCTGGCTATAAAATGCATGCGTTGTCAAATGCGCATGCGCACTGATTTGAGATTGTTGGTCCTGAGATTTGATTCGTTCTCCTGTGCCGAACATATCAGGCAGAGCGGACGAAGTAGAGATAAATTGAACTTTAGAGGAACAGCTCGCGCCGATGAGGCGGAAATCTTGTGATTGGCTTAGAGCTCGTCACGTGACCCGGTTTCTGTTCTGTGCTAGTTTTTCGGTGAAAGTGTGAATCCACAGTAAGCCACTGAGCACAATAAAGATATGACCTATGGATATGTATTTCCTATTAATATTGATTTATTTATTTTTTAAATTATAGTGAGCTATCCGCCTAGGTGAGCACAATCAGTCTCATCTGGTCTATTTTGTCGATGATGAAAAGGTAGATGTATACGAAGTCATATCATTTAATCATTTGGATCATAAAGTGTTTGATAAATGACCGTGATAATAATAATAGTAATTACTTTAATACCAGTTAACCGGCCTGTTGGTCTAGGGGTAAGCGCCACTAGCTACTTATCTAGAGGTCCCGGGTTCAATTCCCGTTGGTACCATAGGTATTCTTCCCGAAAGAGTAACTGTCCCTTCCTATGGTCACTATAGTCTAGTTAATTAGGTTTAATTTAGGTTTAAGATTCCTATTGGCTCCACACCTGAATAATTACTATCACCAAGTCATCTTATTGCGGAAATGACGTGTAGCCAACCTCCAAGGTATACCCTGGGCAACGTTCTGTTCCGGCTAAAAGTCAACATACAAGGATACCGAACTAAATACTGCATCTCTCACGGTAAAATATGCCATGCTATAAAAAATGTTTTTTTAATTCCGATTTATTTGATTGGCATGCTCAGCTTTGTCCCGTGAGGTTTTTTTCAACATTGTTACTTTCTCGTCCTCCCTCTATGCTCATGCTAGTGCATATCTTTAAAATTAACCTTCCCCACATTGTATCATACGATAAGTTTCAATTGTATACAGCCTGAACTTATAATAATACATGTGGGACTAAATACTTTTTTAAATTGGATTTTTTTATATTTTAAATACACTCAGAAGATTAATAATTTTGTACTGTTGCAATAGACTAGACTGCCGATAACGGGAAGATTGTGGTTCGATCCTGGTCAGGTGTATTGAGGATGGGTATTCTTAAATGGTTTCCTATTCTTTCTCCATACAAATGTGGGTGCACTTCCTCTAAATTCAACCTTCCTCATCTCTAACCCACTAACATAATTAGTACATAAGTGTATAGCCCAAATGGGTAGTAAGACGTGGGGCTCATTAATATATATATATATATATAGTGGCGCATAGGAACTTTGATAATCCACTTTCATTGTGTATCTTCTACTTTTTGTTTTTATTATTTTTACTTTAAAATTAAAACAATTAAGAGCTTCTACAAGTGTTCGCTTTCGTCAATCTGCATACATTTGTTAAATAATAAGTCTTCATTCTCCCTTCAGAATATAAATATTCATAAACACATTTTGTATATTTGTTGGAGTCTTTCTAGAAAAAATATTCTTAAATAAACAAACAAAACTTCATTGCGCTGTGTGAATTCATTTGGAATTTTTTTAATAAGCTTGGCGAGGTTTGTTGGATGGTTAAAAATGGGCTTATTACTATTAGACTGCGCCTGACTGTTGCTATTGCCTCTGCGCTGGATATAACCAATATATTTCAATTGCCATGACGTCACTTGAGACCAAGATGTTACAAGTTGCAGTACATGTTGGTCCTATTCGTTGTAGATTTGATGCACAGTCTAGTAGTAATAATACCCACATCTCAGCCAGGTTCAATGAGGTGGTTTTCCACTCTTTCTCCACGCATATTCGGGAATATTAACTCGAAATTTTACCTTCCTGGTCTTTACCTCATTGTTGTAAGACATGCTTGAGAATCGGACGAGTATTAAGACACGGTGAAAAAAATAATATTCAAGATCTTAAGATGGGGTGCTAGTGAGCGTGAGCTTAGGGAAGTATTTTTGAAGTTTTTATAACATAAACATTTGTTGGCCAAAACATTTGTTGGCCAAAATAAATCAAATTTTTCTTCTATAGACTCATAGAGCTTAGTTTTCTGCACATGCTAATCTCAACAATTCTTGAATATCTGTCAAAGTTGTCCTGGAATTTAATGACAACTTTTCCTCTTCATTTAAAAAGTTTGTCACCAAATTCCACCATGCTCATTACAGATATTCAACAACTGTTGAGATTAGCATGTGCAGAAAACTAAGCTCTATGAGTCTATAGAAGAAAAATTTGATTTATTTTGGCCAACAAATGTTTATGTTATAAAAACTTCAAAAATACTTCCCTAAGCTCACGCTCACTAGCACCCCATCGTAAGACATTACCGCAGTCAAATCGGAAAAAAAGCACTCAGCTATGGGATTAGGCTGCAAATTTTCATAAACAAATAGAAAGAGAAACCAAAGTAAAAAGAGGCAAATATTTGTAGGATGGGTGATATGTAGTGATGCATGCGGTTCATTCACATTCACATAACACTATATCATGAACTCGAAAGTGGTCTCCCCCTTACACCTCCCGTCCCGTTACAATGTTTTCATTAGATCGTAAATATAGTTGCAGTATTCGCTTAATTTGTGAGTTTTAGTAGTACCCCCTCACTAACCCACCCCGCTGGCCTCCTCCCAAATGTTTCATGAGCTGTTTGAACGATATCTTTTACAAACAAACAGCTTACGTTTGATTTGGTGACAAATAAACTACAAACTGATAATACCTTCTCCCTCCCTTTGTTGACATTATAATGGATGAACTTGAATAATGTGCATCTAGTCGCGGAATGATACAAGGGGTTGACACATTCGGTTAAAAAAAAGTGCGAGTTGGTTTGATGATTACGTTAAAACACGCTCCGGTGGGCACGCAGTATAAATATCAAGCTCATTTGGTCTGGTTTGTCGGTGATTGGGGGGTCGGGGTTGAAATTCCGGCCGGATGTACTGGTTTTACACATTACCTCTGTTAAAATGCGGATACATTTTCTTTCAATTCTGTCTTTCTCATCCCTCCACCATTACCGTAATTAACATATAATATACTTGTAAACTTGACGGGTAATGGGTTTGATGTGGTGCCAAAAGATTACGTTCAACAAAAATTTTGTTTTTCTTTGCCTCGCGTCTTACAACCCGTCCGGGCTATCCGCAAATTTACACTAACGTGATAAGTATGATGAAGTTCCAATTTCGGTAGAGGTGTGCTTGCATTTGCGTGGCTGTAGATTTATAAATTAAATAAACGCCCTTTATACACCTGACAAGAATTCGAATCAGACCAGAGGAGACTATCAACTTTGTCCATACGTTCATTGGTGCGGGTAATATCGTGGTTACCCGCCTCGGTGGCGTAGTTGGCTAATGGGCTAGATTAGTGCTAAACTAGACTGCCGAGGATGGGGAGATCGAAATTCGAATCTTGGTCGGTAAACTGGGGGTAGTTTTTCCTACATGTTTTCCTACTCTCCCTCCACGAAAACGCTGGTTCACTTCCTCTAAATTCAACCTTCCCAATTCCTAATCCATTCGCGTAATTAGTACTTAAGCGTATAACCCGAACGGGTAGTAAGACGCGGTGTTAAATAAATAATCTATGATAATAGAAAGAAATGTTTGTCAGTGTGTGATGCCCAGCCAAATCTACGGCACGCAAAGATCTGAAATTTTTAACATAGGTGGATGGAAGGGGGTCCGAATGCACCTCGAAACCGGATTTTTAAATTATTAGCTAGCGTTTTAATTAGGCTATTTTTAACAAATTTTGGAGAAAATATTGTTAATCTGATAATTAAATTATCATGGCAAATCGGCCACCATGGGCGGGGGCTTATATAATTCTTATACCACAGTGGATCACGGGCAAAGCCATGCGGGATTGTTAGTAAATAAATAAATAAGACCATGGTTAATTACCGCTTAGTTTTAGGGGTAGGTATGAGAAATTTTTACTAGAGAAAGTGCACCGACATTAGTGTGGAAGGCTGGGCAAACCCCAGAGACGAATGTGAAAAAATAATTCCAGTGCATCCAGTTGATACACGAATAGCGATATCTCTGTCATCGGTAATCCATTCTGTTGCGCACTGGCAGTAAAATGTTTTAAAAAATTATCCATTAATCCTTTTAGATTCGTTTTATTACTTCCCTTAATCCTCTTCTCATGTCAATCCGTGTATAAAAGTACATAATTTTGGATCAACCTGTATAATCTACATCACTTTATGTGCCGAGGATGGAATAAACAATCCACTAATCCTAACACATAATAAAACACGTTGTTAAGGGCCATGTAAACTTCAATTAAAATGAAGCCGTTTGTTAGAGCTTTTATCAAACTCATTCAAAACAGCGTTTGTTACTAAGCCCGCACCAATGGACACGAGGACAAAGACGTCGCTCTCATCCATTCTGGTTTCCCGGTGATGGGGAGGTTGGGATTCAAATGGTTGATCGATATACTGAGTTTTCGTAAGTGCATTCCTACTCTCCTTCTCTCCACGCGAATGCGGGTACACTGACTATAAATTCTACCTTATTCACCATTACCTTCAATGCTGAAAATATTCTAACAGCCAGCAGTGGTAGTAAAAAGCGGCGCGAAAAACCAAATTACAATGTTTTTCAAAGGGTTTAAAGCAAGGGTTCTCAAAAAGGGTATTGCAAAAATATGGGGATATGTATAGCCAAGTTCACAATTATTATTGTACCTAAAAAAATTTGTCTTAGCTAATATTAATTTTGTGTTTCAGCAGTAAAATTTGTAATCCTAAAAAATTTATTTTGGTTTTGATTTCGTCCTCTTAAGGGTTTTCTTAATTCATGACATCTTCTCACATGGACGTTTCATAGCACAATTTTTATTTGATGTATTTAACGTGCATTTTATAAACTGACTGATTATATCAGCATACAAGAATTTCTATGAGCGAGGGCGAATGGGCCTGCCAATTTTGCCGGGAAACGTATTTTAAACTACCTTCCAGGGTTCTTTTACATGACACAATCGACATGAGAGTGAGGGCTCTACTTCCCCTCCAAAGGAAATTGTGCTACAGATTTTTATCGCTCAAGAAAAATACATCGACCCCTGCTGGGTTAGAACCCACGAACATCGGGTCCTGAGGCGAGCACTTTACCCCAAGACCACCGAGCTCATTTCAAGAGTCCCGTAAAATATATATGTCATATTCTGAAAATTGAAAAATGACACCTGGACACGGAAATCGAACCCTGGACCTTTGGCTTAGTACGCCAATGCTCTACCACTGAGCTATCCAGGAATCGTCCCGTGCCCAGGGTCATTCTTCACTCATATTTTAAGGCAGAGTCTATGATGGACGTGTGGAAATCGTCGGCTACAAGTGTGTGATTATATTAATATCACGAGCTATCAGATAACGCAGCCATCTTCGACTCGGTAGTTGGCTTATTGCTGCCATTTGTACAATTATTATAATTGTAAGGGATCGCATATTAAGAATTAAATAGCCAAAGCTATTATTTATGCTTTTAGTGAGGATTACTCCATCCAGATATCATATTCTGAAAATTGAAATCCTGGATAGCTCAGTGGTCAGAGCATTGGCGTACTAAGCCAAAGGTCCCGGGTTCGATTCCCGTGTCCAGGTGTCATTTTTCAATTTTAAGAATATGATAGCTAGTAGGAGTTGTCCTCACTAAAAGCATAAATAATAGCTTTGGCTATATAATTCTATATTATATGTGTCAAAGGATGCCACCCTGGTAAAAATATTGATGAACACTAGGTTAGAAAGACCTGATTCAGACCCAGAGCAATCTGGTTTCTATCCCAGGCAAAGGTCGGTTTTGATCCCACGGAACTATGTGTATTTGTGCTTATTCCAAATTGTCTTGGCTCTCGGCACACACGTTCCACTAGATTCATCATCATAAATATTTAAACAGATGCCGCTATCAGCTTGGCAAAAAGGAGAAATTGTGATTTTCATGGGTTGGAAACTTTGTTATTTCAAAAAATACATCGTTATCAATTTAGTGTTGAGAAGAAACGACATTCTTTCTGAGCTGGGAACCAAACTTCTTATCTTAAATAGATGACATCCGTCCGAAGGCGAATCCGATCTTTAAGCTTTTCCATGGAGTCAAGCCATCGATTCTGATTCCCTGTGGAGAAAGAAAAGTGTGTCTCCCGAGAGAGAGTTTCATTACAATCTGTATCGTGCGAGCCAAACTGGATGGCTCCTTGGGATCGGACTCGAGCACGTATGGTCAGCATTAACATAATTGATTATATACATAAAATAAATCGGTTTAATTCCTTTCTCTCTTTTTTTTTCAAGAAAATATGAATATTCGAAAAAATAATAAGCAGAAAAGGTTTACTTTTTCATATTGGTTAGAATTTTTTTCTTAGCACCGCGTTTTACTACCTGTTCAGATTACACGCTTATATACTAATCACGCTGATTAGTTAGCGATAGGGAAGGTTCAAATTTAGAGGAAGTGTACCCACATTTACGTGGATGAAGAGTTGAAAACCGCGTTGGTAAAACCACCCTGAGTACACCCGACCGGGATTCAAACCTCCCTTAGACCATGCGGCCACTGAAGCAAGTGTTAGATTTGTTCTTTAATTCCGATTTTGTTCACATGGTCACGAGTGTGGCTGTTAGGTTTGCCCTATTTATTATGTTTGACTAATCCAATACTTATTTTGGATTTGAAGATTAGATGCATATGTGTTTATTAAATTGAACAAATAATTATTATTTTAGCACCACGTCTTACTACCCGTTCGGGTTATACGCTTAAGTACTAATTACGCTAATGGATTAGGAATTGGGAAGGTTGAATTTAAAGGAAGTAAACCCGCATTTGCGTGGAGGGANTAAGTACTAATTACGCTAATGGATTAGGAATTGGGAAGGTTGAATTTAAAGGAAGTAAACCCGCATTTGCGTGTAGGGAGAGTGGAAAACCATTTAGGAAAAATCACCCCCAGTTCACCCAACCGAGATTCGAACCTCGATCTCCCCGTCCTCGGCAGTCGGACTCAACACGACTAGCGCGTTAGCCAATTACGCCACCGAGGCGGGTATATATTGAGGTTAATGTCTGGATTATTTGGACGGGTGCAAAAATGAGAGGTTTGTAAGTTGTGGTATAGTTTGTGTTCTAGAAATGAGTATTTTTTTTATATGAAGTTAGCGCTTCTGACCGCGTGGTCACGAGATGGACTTATTATAGTGGTCTGGCACTTAGCAAATTTTTCCTACACGAGACACTTTAAAAGCAAGCTGCGCTTGGAATGTAGCCAATACGCTGCGAATTTATGTAAGACCATTGCATAACTTTTTTTTAGAAGAAGAAAAAAAAAGCTCTCCAAGTCGTTATACGTCTAGTATTTGCTCACACACCACTAAGGTATGTGCCCATGAAATATTTGACTAACCCGGAACGTACGAGCATAAAGAAGGGTTTTTTTTCGCCAGGCTGGTCAAAATTCACGTTCGATGAAATGTAATACAGGCGACTCTGCTAACGGACCTTCCAGCCACTACCTTTTCCATCCTTATTTTCTGCTGCATTGTATAAATAAGACGCGGTGCTAATAATAATAATAATTAAAAAATTGGTAGCTCCTGTGCATGAACGTGTGCACCTCGAAGCCGGAATTTTAAAATGTATTAAAAACCTGGTTGGAAGCAAACAGGCCACGGACATCTCAGCGCTTAAAGGCACTAACGTTAAAGCTACTTTCCATGTACTGTTATTAAACTAATAATATTTCCCCCATGCAAAGACCACCTACCACTTTAACTAGTCAGAATATTTAGTAATTAATGAAATAATGCGTGGCCGAATGTTCTAAGACATCACGTCATTCTCCTGTTAGACTGGCATCATGAAGAAGGGTATATCAGTGTTCGAATCCCGGTTTGGCACACTAAGGGTGGTTTTTCTAAATGGTATCTCACTCTCCTTACCTCTAAAATGCTTCCTTTCTCATCTTACCCCATTAGAGTTATCATTTATGCGTAGTAATCTGAACAGTTAGGAATAAACGGTGATAAAAAATATTGCGTGCTTTCGTTTTAATTTTAAAGAATTTTTTTTTTCAATAAAGTGAGGCTTAATAAATTACTTTTAATGTTCAAGTGAGACAGAGAGTTTTAGAACCCCCGCTCTTGTCCACCACATCCGGCCATATTTAGACAACCCTCGCCAGTCCGGACTGCGAATGGGGTACCAGCATCATGAAGAACGATATGAGCTATGATTCATACACTTCATGTAGCCACTAACACACGACGTGGTGAGAGGAGGAATCGCTCGAGATGTGTGGAGGGTTGCCAGCTCCGTGACGAGGGGGATGATGCGTCCACGTCCGGTAGCAGCAACACACATCAGGCCAACTAGGTCACTTCGAGACACTACGTCTTATTCCCCGTTCGGGTTATACGCTTAAGTACTAATTACGCTAATGGATTAAGAATTGGGGAGGTTGAATAAAGGAAGTGAACCCGCATTTGCGTAGAGGGAGAGTGGAAAATCACTTAGGAAAAAAAGTTCACCCGACTGAGATTCGAACCTCGATCTCCCCGTCCTCGGTGGACGAACTCAACACGACTAGCGCGTTAGCCAACTACGCCACCGAGACGGGTCTTATGTGCTAGAGATTAAGAGGAAGTGTACCCACATTTGCGTGAAGAGAGAGTGGGAAAACATTTGAGTAAAATACTCAGTAGATCGGGATTTGAATCCCGCTCTTCCTGTCATCAACAGGCCAGTCTAAATCAAGAGTGACGCCGACACAAACTCCGTATCCGTAGGTCCATGGTCCGTAGTGTGTGGTCCATAAGAAATCGATGCCATAATATCAGATTGCTCTGGCCACAGTGTCCTTATCCGTAAGTCCTTACTCCGTAGGAGTTGCTCAACTTTAACTTTTTACGGACTAGTTTATACGGACTACCAATCACAGCCAAGTAAATATATGCATGCGCATTGAAATAAAAGAACAAATGGCAGTGAGAGGATCCACCGCTATGGAAACATAATATACAAAATGAAAAGACACGTGGAGATATTTCAGAAACATTTTTCTAAAAATCTAAACACCCCGAGAAGAGCGGCTTCTAGGAAAATGTTTTCTCAGAAATGCAAAGTGCTCAGAAATATTGACTTTGCTTTTGTAGGGTCGACACCCCTATTATTAAAAATATTAAAAGTGCTTGTTTTATTTTAATCCAAAATACTAGTACATCCGTTTTGCATTTTCAGGTTATTGGAAATATTTATTTATTTTAAGTTTGATGGTTAAAATCTAGTTATAAATATATTTCTTGTGATTGTACTTAACCTACATTTTAGTATATAATGGAAGTTTTCTCAACAAAGTTGTTTTTGGTTTCTTTAATTCTTATATTATGATCAGCTGACTGCTTGACGCTTGCTCCTTGCTATTTTCTTTCAATTTTTTTGATTGGACGAAGTCTCTTACCATCTCATTGGTTGAAACGGTCACGCATTTACGGATATTGACTCTGTAATCGCGAGTAGAATTTCTTATGGACCAGGAGCACGGAGTACGGACTAAGGATCTAAGGATATGGAGTCTGTGCCGGAGCCTTTAGACTATGTGACTATGACCTTTAGACTATGTGGCCTTTAGAATATGTATCCTAGTGGATTGACTGAGGCTAGGAAGTGGCTCAAATGTGGCCACTAGTGTGAAATTATGAAGTTTTGTTGCTTAACGCTGTGACACAAAAATTCCTCGCGTAAAAGAGCACTAATTGTGCGAGCCGTATTTATAGACTTATGATTTATGTGAAAGAAGTATTTGGAAGTCAAGGGTTGTGAATGAGAATGATCACATTTTAAATTTATCAATGATCACTAGTCAAACAATTATGTTCGAACCCGTTTTTAATGCAACTAATTAAAATTTAATTTCAACTAACCTTTTTTTTTTAATCCTACCGCGTCCCACGAGCTGTTTTGTTTATATGCATCTGTAATAATCAGCCTCATGTGTTAGTTATAACGAAGTGTACCTGCCTTTGTGTGGATGATGGATAATATAAAACCATTTAGGATAAACCCTTCTCAGTAACCTTGGCTGAGATTCAAACTCCCACTTACCCATGATCGTCAGTCCAGTCCATTCTGAGTGTGACCCCATAGACCATTCGACTACAGAAGCAGATATTAGATTAAATTAAATTAAATTCACACCTTCACTTATTGACAATTCGTAACAGACATATTTTTCAGGAATAGATTAGTTCATTGTCCTTGTTTTAATGTAGAACATTTTTTGTTGTTTTGTTTTTTATCACCGCGTCTTACTACCCGTTCGGGCTATACGCTAATGTAGAGAACTAAGCAGTTTTTAAGTTATCTATTCCTATTGTCCACACAATATCTTTTGTTTATTCATAGTCCTACCTGTCCAAATATTTTTTACGATGTTTGTATATACAATAATGTATCAAGCTATCGGTGACCTGATGGTCTAAGGGTAAGGTGTCAGACTTCTGTGCTGGAGGTCCGGAGTTCAATCCTCAGTCCCGGTACGGATTTTATCTGATTGTTAAACCCTTCCTGCACCTCTGACAAGACGTGTATTAACCACAACTTGTGAATGTGAGGGATGCGAGACCTCCAACGTGGTTCGGATTCCACGTCAAGCTATAGGTCCTCCATTTCATATTACAATCACCCTACCATTCACACATTAACGTAGGTGCGTATGACCCGAATGGGTAGTAAGACGCGGTGCTAATAATAATAATAATAATAATAATAATAATAACAATAAACTACCTAAAAAAGACTATTAATCATTGGATTTATGATTCAATGCAATCACATTCTAATTTAAATAGGAAGGGACCTTTTTTTTTAATCTAGAAAAACAATGTTCATAAATTTTTTCGTCAAGTAATGTGTTTTGCAGCGGTAAATTTTGATCAATACATAATAAATAAATCAATATGTACTAAACAATACTAATAGTAGTGTAAAATATTATTAATCTCAACAATAAAAAATATGTTTATGTTTTCTAAAAGTTCTTAACTACCAGGATATCGCTTTAAATGGCAATGTAACAAGCTCTAACTCTTCATACAAACATTCCTATTTCATTTCTTATCAAATTAATATAATCAATAGGAGACGTATTTAATAAATCCTTACGTGGAATTTGTTTTGTGTCAAAGTGGCATTCGTTTAAAGACTTTAAACTATATATAAAATAGAACACATTGGTTGTAATGAGAGGTGGCCAGACTGGAGCGCGCGAGCGAGCGAGCGACTGAGCGCGCACGCTTGAAAGATAGAACTGGTTATACGCACTTACACTAATGTGCAATGATAGGGGGATTGTGAACTAGTGAATGGCTAAAATACAAGCTTTGGGTCGTGAACTAGCGAATTATTGAACAATACCCTGATTTTGGTAGCTACTAAAATTACTAAAACTTTTTTTTTGCACTAACCGTTCGGATTATACGCTTAAAACAATTAAATATATTATTTATACACAAGTCATGTCATCTGCAGCTGTCACTTTTGATAGATATTATCAATACCTATAAAATAACACGAATAATATAGTAAAATGTTATCAATGCTGGTTACAAAGAAATAAGTTTGAATTTTCTAAACTGTTCTTTCAACCAAAGTAAGACTACAGTAGGCTATATATAAATGATTGTAAGGAGTCCTCCAGTAATCACGTAGCGCTGTTGATAGGGGGAGAGGGGCCAGCTCCAATGTCTAAATGATTTTACACGGGGGGGGGGAGGGAGTAAATCATAGTGTTACGTAGCACAGATCTTTTAATTAAATTCTATATTGAAAAAAATAATTTTATTGTTCAAATTTTCACCGTTAACAAACGTATTTATATTTAACTTCCGATCATGAGTAGTATTAAATCTGAGTCCCCCTTTTTTTAGTGTCACAAAAGATTCCGTATGAAACAATGGAAGTCCCTCTTGATGTGAAAAGCTACGTGGCACAGGTAGCAGGGGGGTAGGGGTGAATTATAATGTCTTAAAGGTGTTACATGGAGGTAGGGGGGGGGGGTAAAGAATCATAAGAAAAAAATGTTACGTGGTTTATGTATGACTCCTTAAATCCTTTATGTAGTTCAATAGTTCACGACCTAGAAACACAGAAACGAACTATTCATTTCAATGAACTGAATGACTTTGAACAGCAGTAGAAATTAGTTCTTCCCAACTTCAGTCGGTATTAGGGCTGCGTAATCAGAAGTTAGGACCGATGAGGGACGTCTCAGACTAGAGGTTGGGTTAGTGTTTGGAAAGGGGAAATGACGTTGAAGAGAATTTGGGGATAGGAGGGGGTAGGTTGACATGTTCTGAAGGAACCCTCCAACCCCCATCATGCCCTTCTGCCATGACCTTATGTTGCAGAGTTGGAGTGAAACTTATCTTCCTCTCAACCCTTTCACTCTCACCCTCTTGGTACTGTAATATAGCTTCACTCTATTCGAGAGTATTCCACCCTCACTTCTCAGTTAAATGAGGCTTTTCTCCTCGGGCTGTTTACAAGACCTTCACCTTCTTTCGTGTTTTTTTAAGTGTACCTTACATGAGGGTCAAAAGCAGTGAACTAAAGTTCAATCCGTCCGGTGTCCTTCCTTTTAGCACCGCGTCTTACTACCTGTTCGGAGTATACACCTATTTACTAGTTACGCTAATGGCTTGGCGATTAGAAAAGTTGAATTTAGAATAAATGTACCCGAATTTGCGTGTAGGGAGAGTGGAAAACCGTTGAGGGAAAACATCCTCTGCACACCGGACCTGTATAAAACCCTGACCTTCCCTACATCGGCAATGTAATTTTTTGGTGAGAATAGCGCCTTAGACCATGTGCCCACCAAAGCGGGTGCTAGTGCAATTGATAACAAGTTTAGAGAACACTAGCCCGATTTTGTGTGGGTTATTTTTCTTTATTTGTGATATTTAGCTTGCATAATTTGAACCAACTGATTATAGCAGCATATGACTTATAAACTTCAACAATGATAGACTGTTTGGATGCACGTGGAATTGAACCTGGGATCCTACCCGCTAGTACGGGTTTTATTAGAGACCAGTCAGACTCGTGTGTTTGATAAGAAATCTTAAGTCATGCAAACGAAGTATGATTTCAATAAAGCTTTTTCGATGTTACTGGTCAGGAGAGTCATAAATAAAGCCTGTGTGTATGTATATATATATACTCTGAGCCACCCCCACCCCCACCCGGAAGAGAACAGGGGGTGGGAAGATAATTTACTCATGCCCCCATTAGTTCAGTTGCGTGGTGTTGTATTTGTGAAGATATTTACTATACTCTGATTTTGGTAGGGAGAACAATTTTACAAAATACAAACAAAATTTGTTGGGGGGTCAATATTGATAGCATTCTACTTTATTTATGTTTTTGATATCATACATCAAAAGAGATATAAATCATATTACTTGAGATATGAATGTATAAAAGTATTTTTACTATAGTTTGTGACTTGTCATTTACTGTTCT
>CABFWB010000225.1:225807-243044 GCA_902151455.1 Timema bartmani
GGGCTGTTTCAAAAGAAAGTTAAAGGGGAGAACAAAGAGGTGGAGGCCTGTTTATAAGAGGCTGGATGTAGTGGTTTTAATGTCCCGAAGTTGTGATGGTGAGAAGGGAGGGTGGGAGGAAGGGTTACTTGAGAAACTTTTAGTCTATACAGACGGCTTTGTTTTATCTCGCGTGCTTTTTTTTTTTTATGGAAAACGTTCTTAGTAAACTATCATCTTGTTCAAAGAGAATTCTAAAATACAACTCCCCATTAGGTATGCAAAATAAGTTCTGAAATAATTTATATATCATATTAGCTATGTCGAAATAGAATCTTGTGAAAGAAAGAGAAAGCTAGGATATAAGGAAAACTAGGATATAGGTAAAGAGAGAGAAAATGCAAAATTAAGAGGAAAAGAATGAAAAAAGAGAGAATAGAAAATTGAGAGAAATATAAATAAAGTGAGAAATAAGGATAGCTAATATAAATAAATAGATAAAAAGATATATAAAACGAAAAGGAATAAAGATACAAAATATAAAAGGAGGTGACTTGAAGAAACTTGTAGAGAAATAATAATAAAATCAAAGAATGAGAGGCGAGATATTATAGAAACATACTTTACTCTAACTTCTAGATATTAATTGTACGAACACACAAACCGGCAATCCAGCTGATTGAGAATCTGACACCTTAGATCACGTAACCACTGAAACTGGTTGTTTCCATATTAATAACAATTAGGCCTAATACTACCTGTATCGGTGGGTACACGGACTAAGACGACAGTCTCGTCTGATATGGTTTACCAGTGAAGGAGATGTCAAGGTAAAACATTTTATATTTGTATGGTTACTAGGGATGTGAAAAAAGTATCGATACTTTACTAATATCGATATTTTCCTATCGATACTAGTATACTTTTTTCTGATACTTTTACTGATATTAGTACTCACACTCCGGTATCGGATCGGTATCGAAAGCAACAACTTTTTTATTATCTTCACTCATGCTGAGATTAAATGTTTACTAAGGATACAAAATATATTGAAAAAATATATTACTAATCATATTAAGAATTTATAGCCGAAGCTATTATTTATGCTTATTAGTGGGAATTATTCCATCTAGATATCATATTCTGAAAATTGAAAAATGACACCTGGACACGGAAATCGAACCCGGGAGAGCATTGGCGTACTAATCCAAAGGTCCCGGGTTCGATTCCCGTGTCCAGGTGTCATTTTTCAATTTTCAGAATATGATAATTATATTAAGCTATTAAATAGCTTTCCACCAGCTAAATTTTCATAGACATTTTGACAGCTGGTATGGTAAAATCTTTTATAATAACTATACTTCATACAATACTATCTATCATACCTTCCAAGTTCCAACATATAACATAGACGCAATAGACCTAAATATACTATAATATGGTTAAATCATTATAATGTTCAGTGTTCAAATACACATGAAAATACAACTATTACTATGGAAAAGTTGAAATTATTACTTGATAAAAAATATTTTTTCATATTAAAATTTCTATATCGATACTTACTGTTATCGATACTTTTCTTTAGATACCACATCCCTACTGGTTACCGACGTCAATACCGCATCGGCTGGAACAACTTTGATACAAGGTAACACGATGAGGAAGCTAAATTTGAGATAAATGTATCTTCGTTCACTTCAAGGAAAATAAAATATGTAAACATTTAATGTGTTAGAGAGTTGATGGGGTTATTAAGTTTAACGACTGAACGTCCTTCATATACTAAATTATGGGTTTAACTCCCACCCCCTTTTTCGAGATTAATTGCACCACCTGGCTAAGGGTTACCCCTCACTCTATCTAATAAAGCAACTTGGACCCCCTCGTCCGTCAAACCTAGTCTTCTGTGACGTCACTTGAGCGTTATTTCAAATATACGATGGTCTTCAGAGCGTATCCACAAGTTTGGTTTGAAGTTCTGAACGCCAAGATGTGAGGGGGGGAGGGGGGGGAGCGGTTGGAGACTGAAGAACCCTCGACCAAGAAGACTATATTTCCAAAACTTTACCCTTGGACGGGATGAAAACTTGTTTCAGAAGAGCTAAGGTGAAAAAATTTGTAGGTTACTGGCGCGACCTATACACATTTCATAGAACTATTTACTTTAGTTATCGTACTAATTTTTTGATTATGTTCATACGTTTTAACACAGTGGCTTAATCTATGTGATAGTAATGAAGAGGGTAGCTAAAGGATGTAACCGCATTAACTTGGAGAGGGAAGGGGGAAACCACAGTAATTAATATCAGGTGAGGATACCACCAACGTTGAGATTTGAACCTTGACCTTCCCGTTACTAACAATCCAGCCTAATTAACAAGGGGGCCACATGGCCTAAGACGTCAGGCTCATAAAATACTGGATTGTAGGTGATGGACAGATCGAGGCTCTAAGAATCTTGGTTGAGTACGCTGGAGTGGTTTTCCCCTGGTGTGATCTCTCAGTGTGGTCACAGTATACTGGATTTTTGGTGACGAGGAGATCAGGGTTTGAATCCCGGTCGTGTGTATCAAGAATAGTTTAACCTAAATGTTTTCTTACAATGAAAGTTTGAGTTCATTTATTCTACAACTATACTTTACTCGTCCTTATTGATTAGTGCATATGTGAGGAAATCCCAAACTACAGTAGCCCCACGGCTTCTTTGGTGCTGACTGACAGTTCACAGCTGACTTCTGACAGTCAACATTTAGGTATATACCTAAATTTTGATTGTCAGAAGTGACAGCTGCTAAACACATGTTTTTTGCAGATCATATGGTTCGGCGTAGGGATACATAATTTGGTCCGGTAGCTTTTCAAAGCCGTCAGCTGTCAGCTGTGAGCTGTCAGTCAGCAGTGAGCTGTCAGTCAGCACCAAAGAAGCCATGGGGCTACTGTAGTAGTAAGACGCTGCTTACTTCATAATGAGAACTATTCTTAAATCGATAACTCCCAGATCCTAATATTGCTTCTCTTGAGCTTTCATCGCCCACATGTCATGAAATGCCTCCAGGATCTTCAACACACACAGGGGATGAGATCTGTACAATGATTCAATAAGAGTTGGCCGGGTTCGATGTGCTGTTTGTTCGATAAACTCCCGTTGACTGAACGATAGCTCTAGGCGCCATACAAACGCCCACGTCAAATGGTTAGTTTCTGATCACACCCACTAAAAAATAAGGGTCAGTGGATCTAAATGACCATAACCAGTCGACGCTCATTTGGGAAGAAAATAGACTAGGGATAGTATGTTTATGGCATGTCATATTTAAAATCTAAACTCCATTTTAATGCTGAATCTGACATAAATATGTATATGTTTTGATAAGCATCGAATGTATTTTTTATCCTGCATATAATTGTATATTTAGGTTTTTTTTAATTTAAGGGCACATATAGACAATATTTATGGAAAACATCTCATTTTTATTTGAAAACCTAAAACATTTACTTTAATTACTAGCAAAAAATATTATCTTATGTTTTACACATGGATAATAAAAAATTACTAATGATTATATATTTCTTTCAATATCCAAATGAATCAAAGCTTTACATTTAATATATTTTTTAACAAATTACATATGTTTAAACTATTCATTCAAGATTTTCAGGGAACTTAATTCAATTAAGGATATATTTAAAAAGCCCTAAATATTTTTTGCCAACCGAAGCTAAGGAACTAAAATAACTTATTTCCTTGGTAATCTAGCCATAAATGTTAAGTAGGTTAATATTTCTTCAGGTACGGGGCGTAGCGTTGACAGGTGTAGACCTAGTTGCTTTTTAATTTTAAGTCAGTCTTTGCTTGTATTAACTTCAAACTGTTCTATGACAACGTACAGCGATGTATGGGCTGCATAAATTTGATCCTTCAAATGACTCTGAAAACTGTCTGCGCTATTTTTGGTCCTCGGATTTATCTGGTTCTTGTGCCCACAGTGATGATGGAGACGAGATATCACTTTTAATGTAATTCTACCAAATATAAATGGCAAAAGGTAATAGCTTTTCATTATTTGGTGCTTCCGAAACTAGATCTACAAATGCACCGTCAATTTTCTCCTTTTAACTTTCTCTCAACCCCTCGGAGAGAGAATTACTGTAAATGTTAAAAAAATCCAACTCGAAATTTTGATAACTGTCGACGTATCCTGTGACCCCTTAAACTGAAAAAGATGTTTTCGCGATGTCGTTTTTCTGTATCTCAGAATAGAGCTAAAACTTCGTATCTAGGGTTTTCATAAAGTTCTCCTGGGGATTCTTTGGAATTAGGTATCTAGGGTAGCCCTAAAATGAAGGTTATTTTACTGAAGGATAAAAAGATTTCAAAAAAATTGATTTCTCAAAATACGCTCTTACGATTTTAATTTAATTTTGTATCTAAACATTGTTTAACACTAAAAACAAATGATCAATTCTCGTTTTGCCAGTAAAATTATTTCAAGGGTACTTTAGAGAAGCAGAAATTTCCAATTCTGATCATATCCCCACAAATATTTTAGATACAAATTTACTTATCAATTTAAAGTTATAATGCTGTAAAAAATAAATTTATTTTTAATTTTGAATATATTTTTAGATCCAATTGTTTCTGAGCCATAAACAAACATAAATAATGTTTTATGAATCACTTTGAAATATGACATTGAGTGTTTTGCGCTTTGGTTGCTCTTTTCTCGATGTTTCTGTAATAGTTTATATTACTTCATTCATTCTCTTTTGTGTAGTGTTTCTGTAACAGCGCATATTATTTAACTTCCCAAATCCTACTAGTTTTTTTAAAATAAATGTTTCCATTTTAAGATAAAAGAGAAAGTCTGTGCGGTGCTACCCTATAATTTATTTAGATATGGAAGGCCAAAAAAAATTTTCGACCACCCACTTTCTTTCAATTTTGGGTTATTGTACTCTGCCTTCATTCCTAGTTTGACAATTTTCCTATACCAATATTGCCCTAACTGAAATTAGCAAGCCTTGATGGTGGCATCAGGAAATATTATTTAGATGTCGAGATGAGCAGACTCTTAAAAACCCAAAATAAAACCTTCTGGGTTAAATTGGCCAGCACACAATTTTATATACGAGTCAACATTTGTATATTATAATAATAATAATAATAATAATAATAATAATAATAATAATACTTAGCACCCCATCTTACTACCCGTTCGGGTTATACGCCTAGGTACTAATTACTCTAATGGGTTAGGGATTGGAAAGGTTGAACATAGAGGAAGTGAGCCCACATTTGCGTGGAGTAAGAGTGGAAAATCATTTAATAAAAACCACCCCAATTCACCCGAGTGAGATTTGAACCTCGATCTTCCTGTCCTCAGAAGTCTAGCTCAACACGAAACTTGCGCGTTTGCTAACTACGTCACCGAGGTGCGTCACATTTTTATCTAGATGTTTAAACTTTTACTGGGTAGAAAACAAAACACAAGTTGATGATATGCGCCATCGACAAACGAATGAATTAGAAATGTTTTGGATACACATTGAGAGTTCCATCAGCAAGTATGGTGGATGAATTTTTACTCGGGAATTTTAAGTTTGCTTCACTAATTGCAAAAACTATATAATCTTTTACCTTTCAAAATTTCTCATTTCAATTTGTGTAAATTTCAATTTCTTTTAATTGCTCGACGGCTTCAACCAATGATTTTGGCTTTGCAGGATACTTTTTTATGCGTTCACGATATATTGCTAGCCAAGTATTATTGACGTCTTGTTTAGCCACTTCATTACTGTCAACGCCCATGAGTACACTTCTAATAATTTTATCTTGTTTTTCAGTCAAATTATCAACCACTTTCCGCTTACATTAATTCCTTTGAACCTGCTTCTTATGATGCCTCTCTTCAATCTCTAAGCAGTATCTAGTGTTCGCTTACAATCCTAAGTATCAGACTCGCCTATCGATTTGTGTAGACCAAACCAATGCAGTTACTTGCAGTATCTTCTTTAAAAATTTCCACTGACTAATTCACGAGCACGATACTTTTATCTTCTGAAAAATATTAATTTATTGACTTAATCTGTCATCGTCACTATCACGTCCATGGCTCACAGCTGTTGAGGGAATAAGTTCGAAATAAGTAATTGACATGAAGAGGATTCCAACACAATACAACTCAAATTAAAATTTAGATTTGTCATTCGTGAACGAACGGGTCAAATTGAACTATACAGTAAAGCAAATTAATTTAAAAAGTGGTGATGAATTTGCGAGTCTAGTCGTCTAATGTAAACGGTCAGATGTCAACAAGTGGTGTTGTGCCTTAAGGGACTCAGAGACTAAACACAAACAGTGGTGCACTTTTGATGCATCTACCTTTTGCGCTTCTGATGCACCCCAAATCATGTACACAAATTCGGCCTGTGCACTTTCACCACGTAGCCACTAAAATGACGTCACGATGACCTCTTCAATTATGCACACATTGCTACGTCATTGAAGGAAAGGTGTTGCGGATTGCATAGCGTGTCTTTCCTATTTGCTGTATATTTGATGAGTGGTCCAGAAGTGGTATTTCAAGTGGGGAGACGAACAAAAACGAATCAATAGCACTTTTGATGGGAAAAGTGCGAAATATATTTTTTCCTTTCCATTTGTGTTGAATTTACCCCTTAAAACTCTTTATTTTTTTTCATTGGGTTTATTAACGGGCAATTTTCTAATTAACTGCTGATATCAGCACACAAGCTACAAACTAAATACATGGACTGAAGGTCAAATGGCCTGAGTTGCCAGGTCAATGTTATGTTTAGATATATACTAACAGACACACCTTTATATGAGTTAATTTTACAGGGTTTTTTAATAGTATTAATCATGGATATGCTAAAACTTATAATTTCATACATAAAACATATAACCAGAATAAATTTGTTGAGTTTAAAATTAAGGGCTGATATTGCGATGATTTAATTTGTTATTTTTGTATATTTTTTAGGTGAAAAAATAAATTTCACTTAGCCAAAAATCAAGGATTTACTTCTCGCGTCCAGGTATAATTTTTCAACTAGTTTTAAAATATTGATTTATAGTTTAAAAAAAAAAGGTATCCCATTTAAATTTTAAGCCCATCAGATTAATTAATATGTTAACAATTCATTTGTTAAAAATAAAAAAAAATAGTTTTCACATCTGTTTGAGATATCCACGTATTTAAAGTTGCGGGATAGTGATTAAAAAAAGTATAGTTTTGAGGAAATGTAACCACATTTTTATGTAGATGGAGAGGGGGGAACCATTTAGTAAAAAGCACTCTCAGGTCACCCGACTGGGCTAGAAACCCTTAACTCCCTAACATTAACAAACCAGACCCAGACAATTTTGAAGCATTAGTCTGCGTGTCCCTCGATGTGGATTTTGAAGCTGACAGTTAAAAAAAAATAAAAACAAGGATAATAAACTTCATTATATAGTGACTGCATGAATCTTCACAGTACCAAAATTAATCATCTATCATCTACCCTTACCGGTAGGCACACTGACTAAATGTCAAGCTCATCTAATCTGGTTTGCCGGTGACGAGAAAGTATGGGTTCAAATCCCAGCCAGGTGTTAAAAGGGTTTATTTTCCTGAATGGTTCACGCGAATGTGGGTAGGCTACATTTGATCTAAATGCTAACTTGCTCTTTCCTACCCCATTGGTGTAATTAAATGTTGATCTCTCAGACCAACAGTAAAAGTTACATATTATATGTATCACCGAGTTTGTTTCCCTTGCAGATTACGTTGCACACACATATTTGCAAATGTTTACGATTCATTCTTATCTCTGCGACAATTTGAGTACATCCTCTGCAATTTTTCCATCAAGGATTTGACTGTCAACTCTCATATCTATACCAACAAACAAAATAAAATAAATATTTTATAAGAATGAATGGGCACAGTTGTCTTCTGGTTAACATTCACTAATGCGTTAAAAGTATATTTGTACAGGCATGAACAAAAACCGCACCCGCTTTGGAGGACACGCGGGCGAAATTTAAGTTCGTCTAGCCTTTTTTTTTTTAGCACCACGTTTTTATAACCCATTCGAGTCATACACCTATGTAATAATTACTCTAATGAGTTAGGAATTCAAAGGGTAGCATTTAGAAGATTTGTACCCATATTTGCTTGGAGTTAGAGTAGAAAACCATATAGGGAAAACCACCCTCAGTACAGGTGATACAGCCGACTGGGATCGAACCCCGATCTCCCTGTCGTTGTCAGTATAGTCTATTACTATGGTGATTCCCTAGACCACGCGTCCACCAAATAGGGTCTTGTCTTGACTTATTTGTTGGTGACTAAGTGATACGGTCTCGAATCCCGGCTGGTGCATGAGGAGTGGGTTTTTTTTTCTTAAATGGTTATTCACTCAATTTGCACGCAAATGGGAGTACATTTCCTGTAAGTTTTACCTTCCTTGTCACTAACCCATTAGTATCGATTGGGTACTAAAATGTGTCAAGAAAATTATTTTTACTATGAGTTTTTAATTTATATGCGTTTAACCCGGACTAGTAGTAGGACGTGGTGCTAAAAATATATATATTTTAAATTTCAACACAGTTATTAAAATATGTTCATTATATATTAATTTTAAGAATAGTCTGCTTAGTCATATCAAATTGAGTGGGAATCAATATGAATATACAAGGATGGAGTTTACCAAACCAAAGCAAAACACTAGAAATTGTTCTAATAATAAACCTAACCTTTAAAAACCATAAGCCCATGCGTAGTAAACAAATGAGTTGAGTGGTTTCAATGCACCATTAACAGTAGTTGTTGAATGCATGCTAATGGGTTAGGCTTTCCCACAGAATTTTGTGTTGAGGTGCCTTAAATCAGAAATAATAATATCTACTATTTATTGTGTCCAGGTGAAAATTAGCGTAAGCCATGTTTCTTGCTTGTCCAAATCACAGAGGTATAGCCCAGCGAAAGGTCAAACGTTTTATGATTTTTGTGAAAATTTACAGCTAAATATAGATTTTTAAAGACTTCAACCACTTTTTTATGACATCGGGAACCCTGTCAATATTACATAAATATGGTCACTGAGCTACTTAAATTATTACATATATATATATATCACATTTTTCTTACGAATGAAAATATATCTAACAGCAAGAAAATTTACTATATCTACTTTCACATGTTAGTACGTCAGGGTATGTTATTTGCAGCTGTATATTTTGATAGATATTATCAATATCTTTAAAATAACATTATTAATACCGGCTTCGGTGACCGCATGATCTAAGGTGTTACTATCGTAGTAGACTAGACTGCCGATGACGGGGATATCGGGGTTTGATTCCGGTCGGGTGTACTGAGGCTGGTTTTTTCAAAATTGTTTTCCATTTCTTCTTTCGCGCAAAGATGGTTACACTTCCTCTGAATTCAACCTTTACAATCCCTAACACATTAGTTTAATTAATATATAAGCGTATAACCCAAACGGATAGTAAAATCTGATGCTAAAACAAATTTTAACATAATACTATCAATAATTAAGTAAAATACTATCAATTCAGTCCACAAAAAATATGTTTGTATTTTCCTAACGGTACTCCAAAAGACTATTTGTATCAATCAAGGTGTAGATTTGAATGATAAGAATTCAGAGTTAAGGTGCATTTGTACAGTACATTCTGAAGGAAGATCTATTTTTATTAGAAAATATCGTATACACAAACACACAAAAGCTCTCAATAAAAATATGTAAAAAAAAATGTTTTTAGTGTTAAATGTTATCAACGGGGCTGCCAACCTAATTGTTGAAACGCGTTGTGGACACACAGAAACCTTGCGATACTTGAGTAAAGAATATTTCCATTACGTCAAAATGTAGGTGAAAAGTATCAATAAATATGTCTAAACAAAAACATTTCATTTTAGGGTTTTAAATTTAGAACACCCTTGAAAAGCTAGAGTTAGCTCATTTTTACGTTTCAGGGGAAATTTCGCAGCTCTTAGAATAAAGTAAATGGTTATAAATATAAAGTTCCTCTAGACTACCTTCCTCATTTATATTTAATCGGTGTAATTAAATGCGTATTGCCTGGACAAGAACTAGGACGTGTAGCAAAAACCTACCAAGGATATAAACAACTTAAATTAAAGAGTTTATTGAAGTAATTTATAGGAAACGCACAGGCCACAGCCACATTAGCATATAGGGAGTATTGAAAAACCCTGATGATAAATGAAAACGGTTTAAACCATCCCCTGTGCACCCAAGCAAGATTTGAGCTCGGACCTTCCCAATAGGAGTAAACAAGTTTCCGCCAATATTGATGGATGACTTGTAGTCTAGGATGAAACTGACTACTTTGTGTTCACTTTGGTTCTTGATCGGGCTCATAAAAATATAGTTCACTTTAGAAAAAAATGATATAAATAGATCTTTTTGAAGTGCATCATGCAATTTATGGTGACCTAACAAAAAAAAGGAAAATTATCGTGATATAAGCCTGTACACCGTAATTATAGTCCAATTTTCATAGGAAGAGATTTATCTGACAGATATCAAATCTACTAGCTCTACTTTCATGTATTAATACGTCAGGACATGTGATCTGAAACTGTCACTTTTAATGGATACCATCAATACCTATAAAATTAGATTTATTTTTAACATCCGAGTTTTACTACCCATTAGGGCAATACGTGTAAGTAATAAATACGCTAATAGTATCGGAATGAGGAAGGTTAAATTTAGAGGAAGTGTACCTGTATTTGCGTGGAGAGAAAGAGAGAAAGAGTGGTAAATCATTTAGTAAAAAAATCATCAGTATACCCAACCAAGGATTGAACCACGATCTCCCCAACATCGGTGGTTTATTCGATTGCGAGAGTAGAGCCTTAGACCACGTGGCCACCAAAGCGCATAATAACATTACTTAAATGGTAAAGTAATCCATATTACATGTTATAAAATGCCCTTCATATGAACATTAAACTGAATTTTCCCGCATCTGTTAGCAGTGTGTTGATAAAGGTACTGTTTATAAAACCTAGTCCATCACGTGAGAGATAAACTTGATCATTGCCGGGAGCGTTACTGTCTCCTTATGAATCATCAATGTGTTTTTTTGTTTTTTTTATACCACAAATATCTACTCATTTAAAATTATATTCATTTTATAAAATTAATTTATACTAGCCCTATCTTTCGACAAAAAGGTAAATCAATAATGCCTCTTGTTTCGATGGTTCATATTCAATTTTTTCCATATGACAGCCACTTCTAGAGTTTACGACACCCGTGGTCACACCTGATTTACACTAGGGGGCGTGGCCTCTGGATAAACTAAGAGTGTAGAGTAGGGGCCAGCTCTGTCCCAGTGGTCCACCGCACGAACTCTGTACAGCCCTGCTGTAGGATCTGAAATATGGCACAATTCAAGTTGGTCACACGATTAATGGTAATGCTAGTAGCTAAATTGTCGTTAGACTCAATTCACTCCACTAAGAATATTTCTGTTCCTATATAATGGCACAAACTTAAGAAGTTTTTTTCTGTCAGTTGTTCAAATTATGTTTATACGATGTCAGCATAGTATACATTAGTGGCGTCTTGTCAGTGCAATATTTTTTTAAGTCCATAAAAACATTTTAATAATGATACATTTATTATTTTTTTAACTTATTTATTTTAGGTATTTAACGTCCACTTTCGGAACCGACAAACTATATCAGCACATGAGAATTTTAATGAGCAAGAGCGAAATGATCTGACAATTTTGCCGGGAAAGGTGCTTTCACATACCTTTCAGAGTTATTTTATAGTCCACAATCGACATGGAACCGACGGCTTTACTTCACCTTCAAAAGAAGTTGTGGTTTGGATTTTTATCGCTCAAGAAAAATCCGTTGAACACGGCTGGGTTTGAACCCACGAACAAATAATTATATTTGAAGTCAAGATTTAAAGTTTTCCAGAGGTGGGGCAACAACTCCTCTAAACAGTGTTGACGGGGTGTTGAGTGGGGTGGGCGCTTTTATGCAAAGGTTTGTGTAGATGCTCGTCTTTATTTCGTACAAAGGTTTGTTTATATGCTCGTCTTTATTTCGTACAAAGGTTTGTGTATATGCTCGTCCTTATTTCGTACAAAGGTTTGTGTATATGCTCGTCTCTATTTCGTACAAAGGTTTGTTTATATGCTCGTCTTTATTTCGTACAAAGGTTTGTGTATATGCTCGTCTTTATTTCGTACAAAGGTTTGTGTATATGCTCGATATTTATTTCGTACAAAGGTTTGTGTATATGTTCGTATTTATTTCGTACAAAGGTTTGTGTATATGCTCGTCTTTATTTCATACAAAGGTTTGTGTATATGCTCGTCTTTATTTCGTACAAAGGTTTGTTTATATGCTCGTCTTTACTTCGTACAAAGGTTTGTGTATATGCTCGTCTTTATTTCATACAAAGGTTTGTGTATATGCTCGTATTTATTTCGTACAAAGGTTTGTGTATATGCTCGTCTTTATTTCGTACAAAGGTTTGTGTATATGCTCGTCTTTATTTCATACAAAGATTTGTGTACGTGGTCGCTGCTTATTACTAATTATTACTACTGTGAACTATTTATTTAAATAAGCACTAAGCCTGTTTTTTTATTCAAGGTAAAATTTATTTACTATAACCTAAATTAAAAGTCTTAATCTAATAACCATATCATTTTTTAATATACATAAACTATAATTTTAAAAACACTATTTTAGATTTTTTTGAAAAATGGGTTATAATTTGGTTGTATCAAATTATTAATATCTTAAAATGTGGAAGTAGAATGTTTGTAATGCTATTTTATTTTATTTTTTTGTTGGACGCGTCTTACTAATCAAGTATATCAGCATATCTACACTAATTGGGGTAAGGATTAGGAAGGTATAATTTAGAGGAAAGGTATCCACATTTGCATTGAGGTAAAGTATGGAAACCATTGAGGAAAAACACCTCATTGCTTCCGGCCGATACTCGAAACCTTCCTAACCTTCCAGTCACCTGCAAACTAAACCAGACCACCACCTTATTATTCGTGCCCACCAGTGATACATTTCCTGTCATGGCCGGGAATTTAACCCCAGCGCCTTCACCACAGAAGACAGATTCACTATTGACTTAGTTTAACTGTAGAGTCTGTTTTAGATTATTTTTTTAGCACCACGTCTTATCACCCGTTCTGGTTATACGTTTATACACTATATGTTACATATAAAGGAAGTGTACCCGTATTTGCATGGAGGGAGAGTGAAAAACCATTTTGGAAAAATCTCAGTACACCCAACCGAGATCTCAATATCTCCGTCATCAGCAGTCTAGTCTACTGCAAGGGTAGTACCTTAGACCATGCGGCCACCGAAGAGAGTGTTCTCCAGTTAAATTAGTCATGTGATTATATAATCAGTTGGCAGTGACGTAGTTATAGTAAAAATAATCATCCAACACGACATTCCGAAGGTCGTGTTTTGTGGGTGTTCTCCAAGTGACGGCTTTGGGACCCGGCAGTCTGTGACGTCATCGTGCTTGAACAATACTATTTCGTGATGGAGATTAATAGATTTCTCCATCTTTCTCTCTTACTCTTCTAACCACCTCCACGCGCTGATTAATACAACTTCACGAATATGACAGGAGGCCGTGGTTCTTCATTACAGTAGTGTTAAGCCTCATCTACATACTGTATATCCATAGTTCATCACGTCCCGCACACACGACCGTTGGTGTTTACCTAATTAATACAGTTCAAGTCGACAATTAGTACCGTGTGAATGGGCAACTATCATGTGAACTCAAAACAAGCAATAACTATTAAAACTTGGGCGTAATACTGTGATAGCTTCGGTCGTAGTTGTCGGCGACTTGAGCGAAGAAAAGATGGACTACTATAAAATAAATACTTTTTGTATGAAGAACAGTATCTTTTAGTTACTAGAGTTACTGAGAAATTTTAATGTATTCATAAATCAAGTCATGTTATTGTCAGCTGCCACTTTTAATATATATTACCAATGCTTATACAATAACACTAATAATATAGCTTATTTATTTAGCACCGTGTCTTACTACCCGTTCGAGTTATACGCCAATAATCTAGTTAAATGTTATCAATGTTGGCTGAAAAAAAAATACGTTTGAATTTTTCTAAACTGCTCTTCCAACCAAAATCGGGGTATAGTTTTCATACATTAGCAAAATTAAAAGACTATTCTCGTGGCACAAAACTAAACATATTTGTTTACATAAAATATGTCGAGGAAAATGGTTTGATTACATGTATATCATTGATTTATATTTTTATTTTAAAAATAATGCCAAATTATTTTGAAGTATTATATTGGAGTTTTAATTCAAGCATATAAAAACTGTTTTCAAATAATTTTATTTTGGTTGGTTACTTTAATTATTCTCAAAACAGGGATTAAAATCGTGTCCATGTGAATGTGTATAGTAATTCTCGTAGTAGCCAATTTTATAGTTATTTCGAGATGATTTTCATTATTGATTCAGTAGAAGTTTATCTACAAAATTAAGTACGAAACTATATCTCGTGTGTATAAAGTACAGTCAAAAGACCTTACATTAAGATATTGCTGTGTATACTACTTTTGATCCATAAGTCTAATTTTCCGTAAGACAACGTAAAGGTTAATTGGATTAACTTGAATTTTATAAAGATAATCGTTACTAATGGTAGCTACCAGTTGACCCCGGTGGTCTTGGGGTAAAGTGCTTGCCTCAGAACACAAGGATAGTGGGTTCAAACCCAGCCGCGATTGGCGGAGTTTTCTTGAGTGATGAAAATCCTTTGCACAACTTCCTTCGGAGGGGAAGTAAAGCTGTTGGTCCCATGTCTATTGTGGCGTGTAAAAGAACCCTGGAAGGTTTGTGAGAATCCCTTTCACGGTAAAATTGGTAGACCCTTTCACTCTCGTTCGTAGAAGTTCCCGTGTGCTGATTAAATCAGTCGTTTCAGAAACTGCACGTTAAATACCTCTAACAAATAAAAAAATCATTATACCTGAGAATCAATAGTAAGTATACAACTAAAGTAACAATGAGGTCGAAATTAAAGCTTCAATGGCAGAAAAAATGAATTTGGACAGAATATTAAAGTTTCCCGTAGACTGACATGGTATCATGTAAATTAGGAAACGGATTGTGTGAACAAGATTGAAATATATTTCGTCAGTCACTTATTTGAAGTTAAATATCTTAATACTACGGTATTTATGAGAATGACAGTTCTTAAAATTAAAAACCACTAAAATGATACTCAATTATCTTAGAATCTGTTTTGACTAGGATAAAAAAAAATGTATATTTGTTTGAGGAAGGCATAATATTGTTTCTTACCATTTACTTTAATCTCATAATCTCGACATTTCAAGTAAAGCGTAATAAAAAAATTATAATATCTCACCTTTTTGTGTTTGTTTTTTTATTTATAGAAGTTGAAATGTGAAGTTTTTAATCAAGAAGGAACATAATGACATATTTCACCATTTTAGCGTGAACTAAATTTTCGTATTACAAACCCTTTCTTAAATAACACGTGATTTCTGGACGTCCGTCACGCGTCTCAGCATAACCGATAGGTGGCCCCACTTCAGGAGTATAAGTAAAAGGAGTTACGGAGCATATATACGAGACTTCAGACTCGGAACAAATTTTATTCATCTATTTCCTAACTAAAGTGCTTTCCCAAGCTTTCTTTCCAAACCGTTTTAAAAAATGTAATTCAAACCATTACTTATTCGCCCTTACATTCCTTTTTCATCTTTTTTGGTTGTTGTTCAAAAAAAATAAAAGAAGTTTTTTTTTATTGAAATGACTTGTGAAAATGTTTCTGTTCTAAGTGTTTTATTTTCGAAAATTTCATCTCGAACCATAAGGATAATTACTCAGTGTCAGTTTTATTGTTTGTGTATATTAATATTATAATCCAACGTTTTCATATCGTTGATTTCCTTTTACGTGACGGGGTTTTTTTATGTTCTGAAGCATCAGCATCCCTAAAACAATCCTCAATTATCTTAGAATGCTCTCTCATGACTAAGATAATAAATGGGACGGTGTACAGACTTTTCCGCTCCCTTACCTTAAAATGGAGATATTTACTTAAAACTTGTAAGAAATGTGAAACGAGACAAAAGACATTGTCAGGAAATCATGAAAAAAAGAGCATCACATACAAAATAGTATAAATGAAATAATATATATTGTCATATAAATATATTCACCATTCACACAAATTCACCAAATAGCTTAACAATCAGCTACACCATTTCTTAGATTTTCATTTAAAAATTGCATTTTCTTATAGCACTGTTGATTTTATAAAAAATATACTAACCATAAAAGTTGTTTATTTTTATTGGTCCTACAACTTTACAACGATACGTTGGTTCGAATCTCAAATCGTTGAGGAGATATTATAAAATTGGAAATATACGCATATGTAAAGTACCCTCAAAGTAATTTTATGGTTAAATTAGATGCACCTTTCTGTTTGAAATGATAAACAATGTAATGATACGAATTTTAATTAAAATAGTTGGAGCCTATATTGAGAAAATTGATTTATTATCTTTTCGCTTTCAAGTAAATAACCCTTAATTTTAGTGTTGGATAAATCATTCCAAAACCCATCTAGTAAACCTTATTAAAACTCTAGATACCAAGTTTTATCCTGATTGCTAAAAGGGCTTCAGCTCTAGTACCAGTAACAGACAGGCAGATAGACAGCACTCAGCATTTCAAAAACCACTTTTTCGAATTCAATAAGTCATGAAACATAGATATCTATCAAAATCTTGAATTCTATTTATATTTTTTTATGACCACAATACTTTCTCCCACTGAGGGGTTGCTTGAGAGTAAAAATAAGTGTATTTGTTTAGGAAGTCTAGCTTTATGTTACTAACAATTATTTCTTTGTTCCAAGCAATACGAGATTTTGCGTTAAGCAAAATTGAAAATTAGCTAATTCTAATTAATGTTGGTACAATTTTTTAAAGATAAAACTTAAGATATTAAAGTTTTAAATCAATAGGTACCTATTTATCTTTCACCTTCATTTCGGCGAAAGTCATATTATAAATTAAAACTGTTGATTAAATAATGTTGGATTTTTGAACGTTTGCAACAAGTCTCAGCACTTCGTTAGGTGGGGGGGGGGGGGGGGGGGG
>CABFWB010000225.1:243054-253237 GCA_902151455.1 Timema bartmani
GGGGGGGGGGGGGGAGGTGTGACCCTTGTATGAAAGAGAGAAAACATTAGGAGTGACTCGACACTGTTTTAGGTCATATTGATAAAAATGTCTTTGGCAAAAAATAAATCTAAGTTAACAGTGTTACTGTACTACTAAATCTTGATTCAAGAACTCTCATAACCTTGAGTACAGATAGAACATGTTGGATTTAGTTTTAGGGTGGTATGTAAGGGCGAGTCTTAAAGGGTTTTCAAGGACGAGTCTTAGGAAAGAGTGCAATAATAAGTCTTAGGTGGATTTGCGAGGCTGAGTCTTAGGGAAATGTGGAATAATAGGTCTTAGAGGGATTTGCGAGGTTAAGTCTTAGGGAAGTGTGGAATAATAAATCCTAGGGGGATTTGCGAGGCTGAGTCTTAGGGAAGTGTGGAATAATAAATCCTAGGGGGATTTGCGAGGCTGAGTCTTAGGCAAGTATGGAATAATAAGTCTTAGGGGGATTTACGAGGCTGAGTCTTAGGGAATTATGGAATAATAAGTCTTAGAGGGATTTGCGAGGTTGAGTCTTAGGGAAGTATGGAATAATAAATCCTAGGGGGATTTGCGAGGTTGAGTCTTAGGGAAGTATGGAATAATAAATCCTAGGGGGATTTGCGAGGCTGAGTCTTAGGGAAGTTTGGAATAATAAGTCTTAGGGGGATTTACGAGACTGAGTCTCAGGGTAATTTGTGAGGCTGAGTCTTAGGAAAGTATGTGAAAATGAATTTTATGATAAGCTACTGTAAATAAGTTACATAAATTAGTGACCGAGTGAAGCGAGGATCTGTTTGTTTTAAATCGATCGGTTGGCCTTTCTCATGTTTATTTGTTCTGGCAAATGCGTGGACCAATTTTAACGAAATGTTTTATGTACATTCTTTCAACCTAGGCCGAACAACGTATTATATTATCAGGAAACATTTTTGTTATTGTCCTGAGGCACTGTTGTGTTTTATAGCTCGGATGAGTCGCACCACTCCATTTTTCAAGGCTGATGAGTGATGATGTTATGAACTGCCGAAAGTTATTTTATCAATGAAATGTATATGAAGGGATGGTGGCCAAAATAACTGGAAATAATATTTCATTTATTTATTTTTTAAATGTTCATAAACTTTTTAAAGGCTTCTGGTTTCGATTCTCTTAAATGTTACATGTCTTTTATAACTTTTTAAACTTTATAAACATTTTAATCAAGTTTTGACTATTTACTTTTGTAATATTGATGACAACTTTATGTTTATGATTTTTAACTCTGAATAATTGTTCTTGGTTTTAATATTTATTTTTTAATCTGGTTCATTCATTTTAATATATATTTGTGATTTTTAGTTCTTATTAAAGTCAAACATAATTTAACGTATTTTTGTTTTTACAATTTGATTATACGTTTCAAGATTAGGCCAGTTCAAAAAATTTGTATTCATTAGCTCATTCCATGTATTTTGAATTTAAGATTCTATGCAATCGATCTAACGCCTCAGCGTATTTATTTAGATTTTGGCACTAATAGACTGACGTCTTAATACACGCGAGCGTCAGTTATTATCTATTAAATAAATTAAATGCTAAGCAAAGAAATAATCTAACTTATATTAAGCTTGATTACTTAAATGTGTTAGTCAGATATTTAGCTTGCCATCCAATCGGTGACTTTTCCCAAAGAGAAATAATTCAAAGTTTGTAGGTCTACAAAATTCTGTTACGTCAAAATGCTTTAACTCAAAAAACATGAAGTGAGCAATTTCTACTGTTCACAAAACTACTAGTTTTATTCTCATAGTTTGATTTATTTTTTCAACAACCAAAATTACAATATTTTACTCATACAAACAGGTAAAAGGCAAATAATTTGAGATATCTGTAATTCAATTCACTTGCGTCACCTTTGAGGAATAATGTATGCACTATTAGGGCCGAAGAGTAGTTGGTCTCGCGGGCTCACTTGCGATACATGTAAATTATGGGTGGTTAACTCGTTTCTATGTCTTGGGTTTCTCATACGATGATTGTTCTTATCAGAGAACGAGGAATCTGACCCAAGGAAACGATAAAATAATTACTACTACTTTTTCTATCCTAGTTTACTAATTCGAGAAGATTGATAAGTAGATTAGTTATGTTCTTAATACTAATGTTCCGATGACCTCATTTAAATATCTAAGTGACTATATTGGTTCGAATCCTGTTTCATATCAGATGTTATTTAAATAATGTATCGTGTATGTGTATCTACGCTATGAGTACTGTTTTCTTTAGGTTTATAGCTTTTTAAATTGTGTATTAGAACATGATGGTTTCCCTTTTAGATATATTGTATGTTTTTAAATTGTGTATTAGAACATGATCGTTTCCCTTTTAGATATATTGTATGTTTTTAAATTGTGTATTAGAACATGATGGTTTCCCTTTTAGATATATTGTATGTTTTTAAATTGTGTATTAGAACATGATGGTTTCCCTTTTATATATATTGTATGTTTTTAAATTGTATTATTATTTTAATACAATCAAGGGACGGCTCATTAATCTAGATACGGTGGAAGCTTATGTTGATTCCAAAACCTATGCTATTAATAACTTTTTTAAAGTGATTATTTATTTATTTTAATCTTATTATTTAAAGAACACTTTTTAGAAAGAGGTTTATAATGGCAAATAGGTTCCAAACTAATTAATTAATTCCAAACTAGAGATGTCACTATACCTGTTTTTCTCGATTCTAATTCTTAAGTTCAACCTCGATTTTTCTATTCTCGATTCCGATTCTTAAATATATCTTGTTATTTTTTTCAAGCATCTAACCTCATATAAAAAAAAATGTAGGTATTCAACTTCATAAGATACGAAAAAATAAAAAAATATTCATAGATTTACCCAAAAAAAATTCCATTTTAACCACAAAAAAAATATCAAGTTTGCCAAGTATTAAATCATATAATCAAAATAATAATAAAAAAAATAGGAATTCCATTATAGTAAGCATGTATTATTACCTACAAATAAAGCCTCAATGAATAAAAGATTTTTAAATAAAAAATAAATAAAAAGGTATAATAAACAGTCGTTGAGAACACAATTCTATTCAATTAACCCAATAGGATCATTAAATGAACGTCCACTGTTTTGAATTAATGGCATTGGAAAGAAAATGTATGTAAGTAGCAACTTAAAATTTTTAAGTAGGGCTAATTGAAAATAAAAACTTTTTCTGTAAATATTATTTGTCAAATAAAAGAAATTAGCTTTGTAAAAACAGTCAAAAACTATTTTTTTTAGCTATTTAATAATAATAATTGTTATTGTATAGAAAATCTAACGTGTCTGATACCCTACTCCCCCCTAAATGCGAAACTTGGACTCGACCATTTCAACCAACACATGGTCGCTTGAAACTTTAATCTCACAATCTTATAGATATTTATTAAACACACTAAAAGTCTTGAAAATTGAAAATAAAAACAAAAAAATTCATATAAACTCGAAATTAATACAATAAATTGCGGATTTTATAACGGAAAGAAGAACACATTTCATGTGTTACAAAAATATAAAGTTGTCCGCCACCATAGCTGATCCAACGCACGTTAGCTCGCCAGAAATTAGTGATGAAGTGTTTTGGCAACGATGTATCGGACTACACTTTGAATCTATTAAATTAAATATATATATATATATATATATGTAACGTTTTTTTACTCTATTTTTATTAAACGTGTCTTATTCAAAGAGCCAAATAAAACATTCAAAATTGAAAAGCGACAAAGAATATAATTACAAGAGAACGGCCATCTTAATTTGACCGAAATATCGTAACTCTCGATATAACACGTTGTGATATATCAATTAATGATAGATATATCAATATATTACGGAAAATTGCCATCCCAAGTCTACGTATTATATATTGATTGTTTGTTTAAAATCGATTAATGTATTCTGACAATCTCACTTGACTTTTCCATTATTATTTTTTTTAAAGTGTGTCAAAATTGTTAAGTTTTTACCTCTTGTTAATGTCATAATGTCAGGTCCTATTATATCCTAGATAATTTATTTTCCATTCAGAACACCGCAAAATGTTAGGTTCGTATTAAATTCGGGGCAATACGGTATATTTACAATTTCCCGGCATTTAAGTGAAACGGCAACTAAACTAATATGAGAGATAATCGATTATTACCTATTCAGAATGCTGCCATTTTGTTTAGTTGCCAGTTTTATTGCGAGCTAAGAATCGAAATAGCGAAAATTGTTATGTTAAGATCGACTATCGATTCTTTCGATACCAGTTAGAATCGAGGGTATCGAGAAATCGAGTTTGACAACCCTACTCTAAACTAAATGTAATATAATATGTGTAGCAGAACTAGCACATATACAGGAATATAAACCTACAAACTAACTTAACCTAGGACAGCAACATTCAACACTCAAACATAACACACACAAAAATTAATTCCTTACAACGAAGGGTATATAAATACCTAACTATACTTCCCCCAGGGTTCAAACTAGTCTCCAAGGCATCTTGTCCACCTCACTGACCTGTCAACATGAACGGGATTGAGGTTTGTTCAGAGTGTAAATAAATTAAGTAATTCTGCTTTGATACTAAAGAATTTATAACGTACATGCTGTATTAATCTTTCTTATTTTGTTTGTAGAATAAATATAGATATTTTAACAAAACTACCCGACTACAAATTCTGACTTGTTCTGGTTTCCCAAGATAAGTATCAAGGTTTATATGCAATCATTGATCCCTACACAGCTAATGGAATAACTTTAATAGAATATTGGCAGGAAGAATCCTTTATAAAACACAAACTTATTTTTGCTGACAACATTTATAAAAATTTACTGAATGTTATTAGTGTTATTTCAAATATATAAATAATGTATATCAAAAGGTACAGTTGCAGATCACATAACTAGACATAAAAATACGTAAAAGTATATCTAGAAGCTTTCGTAACTGTCAGATAAGATTATTCCTATGAAAATAAGACTGTAAGCCAGCAGTGGCTCCTGAATATGAACACACACGGAAGAGGGGTTGCGGGGGTGGGAGGGGGGGGCAAATGATGATCCCCTCCACTACGCCATATCCCCGAGGCCAACTCCCGCCTTACCCCCCTATCCACCAAAAATTTAATTTAGACGCGTCATGTATACATTGCGATACGAATGGTGCTTTTGACCCTCCCCCAAAATTGAATCCTAGATACCTGCTTTCTCATTTTTACAAGTGGATTTAGTTAAAATCATTTATCAAAATGACGTTGCATATTTGTGAGGAGGCTTTTTTAACTTTTAAATGCCAGAAAAGACACAAAGTTACCGTGAATCGACTATATATAGTAAAAAGGCTATTATCGCTGCTTCTTCTCCTAGTGATATTCCGCCGTGGATCAGGCAACCAGCACTTCAAAGAGGTATACTTGGAGAAGAACCTACCTTGATAAGAGCTTAGCTACTCCATCCGGTGAATTTTTTTAAGAATGTATGTACGTGCCACACCAACGTTATTAGCAAATCAATCCAAGGAGTAGGGCTTATGAGATATATTAGAGTAAATGTATCCACATTAGCTTATAAAGAGAAATATAAAACCCCACTCTTAAGTCAAAAGACTGAGATTATATAACCAACCTCCCTGTAAACGGTGACAAAGTGCAATGTGACTCTTACGACAGTTTTTGAATATCTGTAATGAACATACCAACATTAGAGGAGAAACCTTTTTAATGGAGAGAAAAATTTGTCATTAAATTCCAGGACACCCTTGATAAGATATTCAAGAACTGTTGATATCATCGTGTTAAGCAAATTAAACAAATGTTTCTAATGGTGATTCTTCTTATATTGACCAAAAAGAGTGTTGATATAAAAATTGCAAAAACACTTCATTTCTCGTGTTTCCCACATCCGCACCTTAAACTTTTCGATCATCGCAAAGATTATTTTGAGCGTTTTTTTAAGTATAAATAAATGTGCTGATATTTTAGTTTTATTAGTGATAGATGCCCTAGTCAAAGTTTGAACTATCGTAAATTACATCCGTTGATTTAATGGCACAGGACGAATCAGCATTTGCCGGAAAAATAGATGAGTATAACCAACTTCAGTCAGAGCTGAACCCAAACCTCCAAAGGAAGGGCTAGAAATGTCAACTATCCACCTCCTCTCTTATATACCAGCAAATATGTTTTAATGTGAGCTTATACTTGAATTTTAAATTCCATAAAACAAACCTAAGGAAGTTCAAGGGAGTTTTAAATTATATTTAATAGTTAATTTATTTTTGTTGGAAAACCATTTATACTCTCTCACTTAACAAATTTGTTACCCTCCCTAGATAAATAAAGTAAAATTTAACAGTCAAAACAAAACATTCTAACAATTTAGATTAATTATGCGTACAACCCGAACGGGCAATAAAACGCGGTGCTAGAAAAAAAGAGATTAGTTAACATCAGTAAATTACCTTTAAACAGATTCTTACCCAAAAAATCAGTATACTTTTTATTTTTCAATCAATAATTTTCAAGTTATCACAGATATTTAATTTAAACAAAATCGTTCAAGCCAGTTTTAAGAAATCCATACAGTAGAACCCCTATGTCCGAATTCCGATTATCTGGACGACCGATCATTCAGATTCATATCGCAGCAACGGTTTTCGTTAAATCCTGACAGAAAAAGTTTTATAAAATTTTTCTAACTTTTCAGAGTTTTATGTATGGAATGTAATTGCTTTTAAAATGTCCAAAGATTTATTTTTATGTTGTGTTGTATAATAAATACATAATGTAATATGTAATTTGTTTTATGATGTGTTGTAAGCACATATTAGTACATACTTTACAATGCTTTTTAGTAGGACTAACTTATATTTTAAATAAAGTATTTTCATGTAGACTAACTTTTTTTTCTTAAGATCATTTATCCGTATTTTCGACCATGCAGACTAATCTAGCTCATTATTATTATTATTATTATTATTATTATTATTATTATTATTATTATTATCACCACGTCTTACTACCCGTTTGGGTTATACGCACTTACGCTAATGTGTAATGGTAGGGTGATTGTGAGATGAAATGGAGGACCTACAGTTTAACGTGGAATCCGAACCACGGTGGAGGCCTGGTTTTGCTCACATTCACAAGTCGTGATTAATACACGTTTTGTCAGAGGTGAAGGAAGGGTTTGGCAATCATATAAATCTGTGCCGGGACCGAGGATTGAACCCCGGACCTCAGCAGAGAAGTCTTACACCTTACCCCTAGACCACCAGGACACCCATTAGTTCCTAATTACTCTGAATAATCGTGGCTCTAGTGTAATTTAAAAAATCACTCATTAGTAAATAATGTCCTGCATTAATAATATAACATTCTAAAATAATTGGGGATTGTTCTTGTGGGTGTACTTTAAGAAAATAACACATTGAATAAACAGGCCTAAATCAGGCAACTTAGAGATAATGCCGCACTCCATAATTCGATAAGTTCCAAAGCACAGTCTATTTATAACCTATTCTCCACACAGGTAATTATCAACTACACTAAGCTCATATTCACAGCTAGACATGTTCTAGACTTTCAACTCTTAGGAAACTGTCCTACACGATTTTCCTATATTAATATTAGGGTCGCGACCTTATAATAGATTTTAAAAACCCTCTTACGGGAAGAAAAAAAAAAAAGAACACATGCTTTATTCTAAACATCCTACAACACAAAAACTTTGTAAATTTGCTGGCATTTCTTAACTTTACGTAAGTATGTATCCTACACATGCGCTGATCCGATAATAACACGGAAATGAACACAGAGACAGAATAATATTATTAGTATTTTAAACCCCTAGGGTGCCTTAAATTTATAATTAGTGTACCATGACACAGATCTGTACAGCTACGGTATTCGAATCCTATGCTCTCTGTCACTGGCAGTCTTAATTATTAAGTCTATTTCTAAAAGCCTAATTTTACCTGTCTTTTTAAGTATCTTTAATATGGTCTTTAAAAATATAATAAAAAGCTTTATTCATCAATGTAAAGGTCTTCATAAATAGTGGTCTTTGAACTATTTATACACAAATTATTTATCCAGGGTGTACCAACATTTGTATTAAGTGTTCCAATAATTTAAAAGTGTAACAAATACAGTGTTGTTGTTTTTCAACACTTGGTCGAAATTTCCCTGTCTGATAAACGGTTTGTACATTGCGTTCACCCGCCTCGGTGGCGTAGTTGGCTACCGCGCCAGTCGTGTTGAGCTAGACCGCCGAGGACGGGGATATCAAGGTTCGAATCTAGGTAGGGTGAACTGGGGGTGGTTTTTCCTAAATGGTTTTCCACTCTCTTTCCACGCAAATACGGGTTCAATTCCTCTAAATTCAACCTTCACAATTCCTAATCCATTAGTGTAATTAGTACTTAATCGTATAACCCGAACGGGTAGTAAGACGCGGTGCTAAAATTAATTCAATTAGATTACATCGCGTTCGACTCACCCGGGGCGTGGCTGGAAGAGTTGACAACATATTGGAATGACAAGAAAATGAGCTCTCTTGGGTTCACCTTGTGGAATATTTGGGGGTCCGTCTCACCACTGGAATATTCCACTTCGTAGCCTGAAAGACACCTGCAACAAATATTTACATACACATTAAGCATCTTCTACATGCGTTGTAAGTTCCGTGTCCGTATAATCCTTAAGTACATATGATTTTTTTAATTGTACGTAAAACCGGCCTTGTAATATAGTGGTAAGCACCTCTGGCTGCTAATCTAGAAATCACTGATTCAATTCTCAAAAGGTGAATAATTCCCATGGTCCACAGGATTTGGTTAGTTAGGCTTAAGTTACGTTAAGATATTCATTGGCTTCAACCCGTCATATTCACTATCACCAACACGTCATCTCATCGGAACATAGAAAGAGCTTCTACGAAAAAAAATGTACAATTAGTACATTCGGGCGTCCCTGGGCAACGGTTCATTAATACTGGTTAATCCTTCCGCAAATTAAGTTACTGATAGATTTAGCCCAAATAGGTCATTATTATTATTATTATTATTATTATTATTATTATTATTATATACATGAATTCTGTGTACAGTATTTAATCGCGTAATATCGTGCGATAATATGATATGCTGTCCAATCAAACTCATTGAAATAAAATCAACTTAAAGCAATTTTTATAGGCACAATTCACATTTCCAAAATTTTATTTTTTTGTCTTTTGTTTTTGGTTAAAATAAAGATGGCCTATTCAAGTTTTGAAGGAATTGCTACCGACTGTAAATAAATGAAGATACTTTTAGAAAATGGTTATTGTTTTCTTTCCTATCACTGATACTTTAATTTTGATTTGTATGTAGATTTTAAATTATTTGTCTACTTGTGACCGGCTCTTCTTAGCCTGCCATAACGACAGTCCTTAAGGTCAGACGAATTAGGACGCTATAAAAAGCCAGTGTTTTTGCAGTTTTTATATCAAAACTTTTTTTTTCTTGTCAAAATAAATAAAATATCTCTCCAGTAGAAATATTGAGTTTAATTTTCCCCACAAGGTGATATCAACCGTTTTTAAATATATGTCAAGGATGTCCTGGAATTTAATGACAACTTATTCTCTTCATTTAAAAAGTTTGTCAACTAACGCCATCATGATTATGACAAATATTCAAGAACTGTTGATATCACCACGCGAAAAAAAAAATTAAACTCAATGTTTACACTAATCCGAAGGGGTAGTAAAAAAAAAACACGGTGCTTAAAAGAATTATAAAGCTACGTACAGCTAATCATAGCTGCCCATTTAAAAATAATTCCGATTTAAAACATCAATGTTTCAAAAAGTAAAAGTTTTCTCTTTGATGTTTTACCAACAATGATGTAGAGGTTTCAATGTATTATCGATGTTTTCCTTTAGATGTGCAGCCCAATACACTTGAGAATAAGAGAACTCCTGAGATGTAGTATTTAGGCAATATGGCAACCGTTAAGTTTGGTGGGCTAGTATTTTCACAAGGGGTACTTTTTTTTATAGCACTACGTCTTACTAATTATTCAAGTTACGCGCATATATTCTAATTACGCTAATGAGTTCGGGGTGAGTAAGTTTAAATTTAAAGGAATGG
>CABFWB010000225.1:259134-276908 GCA_902151455.1 Timema bartmani
GTGGACGCTCCCTCAGACCGCGGCGCAAGGGTTACAAGGAGACCTCACGGCTTCCATTCTATTGGAGAATCACTCGTGACCACACCAGCAAACATATCCGACGTGTGTTAAAACACTCACGCAATCAAAGGCTTGGAGATGAGAAAATCACGTCAACTCATAACTAAAAATCTAGATTCTTAGATTTTGACAAATTCCTTAGTTTCGAGAATTCCTAAAGATTTGAGAGACTTGAAGGATCCCCCCCTACTTAAGTCAGTTCCATATTAATTCACCTTTACACCCACTTCAATGGTCAAATGGTTAAAGAAAGCAGAGGGTTTATAATCGGGGGTTCGGGTCTCAATCTCCGAATTATTTTTTTAAAGTTATTTTGTTAAATTGGAATAAGTTATCATCGTTATCAATACTGATGGAGTATTTGTGATTTGCTGTATTTCTCTAAATAAGCATGATGAAATATTCATAGTTTTCTTTCAGCTGTTCTGTTCCTGGCTAACCAAATGTAAAGTGAAGCCGTGATCTTTTGAAGTCATACAGGTACCTGATAGAACCGCTGATGACGATAATTTTGACAGTCTGATGAAACGGGTTTGGGGACAATCTATTGGGGTCTGTAATCGTAAAAATGTTTTTAAAAAAACCTGTTCTAAGGCGTCACTATCGTAATAGACCGGACTGACCATAACGTGGATATCGGAGTTCAAATCCCAGTCGGGTGTACAGAGGGTGCTATTTTAATAAATTGTTTTCCATTTCCTTCCATGTAATTGTGGGTACATTTCTTCTTAATTCAACCTTCCCAATCCCTATCACATAAAAGTAATACGTATATAAACAGGTAGTAATACGCTATGCTAAATAAACTTTCTGAGCAAGAAGATATAGTAGTACATGGTGTAGTACTGTGGTGGGAGTAAATTTATTAGTAATTATTTTCAACACCATTGATATGAATTGCTTAATTTATGGTGTATGGATGAGTATGACTTTAGAAGAAATGTATCTGCATACACGTGAGGAGATAATGGGAAAACCATCCCTGTGTACACCCGACTTGAATCATAACCTTGACCTCAACGTCACCATCAATCCAGTTTATTGCTGGACTAACGCTTTATACCATGTGACCGCCGGTGGGCAAGTGGATTATACGTCAAGCTCATCTGATCTGGTTTGCCGGTGATGGAAAGGTCTAGGTTCTAGTCTAGGTCTGGTATTTATTGTAATACAGGTAGAGATTTCCCAACTGTGACTTTCCCACACCTTTTCCACGCTAATGCGGGTGTTTTTCTTCTGAGTTACCTTCCTAATCACCTACCCATTATAACACCTTGTTTTTTTACGTATAGTTCTAATTTCCTGTTGTTCATGTTCAGCCGAACTATCATCATATTAGCTCAGCTAGCTTTGGTGGCCGCGTCGTTTGACGCGCAACTCTCACAGTAGATTACATTGCTGATGACGTGGAAATTGAGGCTCGAATCTCGGTCGGGTGTACTGAGGGTGTTTTTTCCAAAATAGTTTTCCACCTTCCCTCCACGCAATTGTTAAATATAACCCTCCCAATCTCTAACACATTAAAGTAATTAGTACATAAGTGTGTAACCCGAATGGGTAGTAAGAAGCAGTGCTTTAAAAAAATCGGGGTTGATATGCACTTGGAAAATTCTGGGAATTTTAAAACTTTTAAAGCTTATCACCCCTTTAGCTAAATTAATGTGAAAGGAGGGATTTTAAAGAAAGTGTATCCAAATCTACGTGTAAGGAGGGTGAGGAAAATATTCAGGGGAATTTACCTCAGGACACCTGGCTGGGATTCCAGCCCTGACCTTACCATCACCCTTAACAAGACAAGACGAGACTGATGCCTTGGCTCCCACACACTATATCTCGGACTATAAGTTAAAATCCCTAATAAAAATAATGAGGTATATGACTAGGGTTAGTTTTATAGGAAATATGCCCGCAATTATAATGAGATCTAGGCCTCAGTGTGAAACCCGTTTCAATGTTCATACGCTCTAAGGTGCCACTCTCTAAATAAACTAGATTGTTGAATACAGGGAGATTGGAGTTCTAATCCCAGTTGTGTGTACTGAGAGTGTTTTTCCCTGCATGGTTTCTCACTCTCCTTCCAAGCACATTCACGTACGTTTTATCATCCCTACATTAGTGTGTTTAATAAATATGTGTGCAATTTGAAAGGTTTGTGAAACGTAGTGGGTTTTTTGTAAATATAATGGTCAAGTGAAATCAAACAAGGATAAGTCAGGCGTGCTGGCCGCTCGTCCAACTTTGACGGGTAGTACACTTAATAAAGAAAGAGGCACTTACTTCGTTCCAACCTGCTCGTCACTCCAGAAGAGCATCACCTCACCGAAAGTGATGTTGACAGCTGTCAATTTGACGACCTGTAACAGCATCACACAAGAGAGTTTTTTTAAATTAACCAAGACACGCACTGGTGTGTACGTGGACAAAGAAGTCAGGCACGTCTTATTTGGTTGGACGGGGACGGAGAGGTTGGAGTTCGAATCCCGGACAGGTGAGCTACGTGTGTAATTTTTTTTTTTTAACTAAATGGTCTACCATTCTCCTTTCACGTAAATTCAGGTAATTTTTTTCTAAATTCTACCTTCCTCATCCTATCCCCACTATCACAATTAAAGTGAATATAGCTCGGATGGGTTTTAATATGTGCTTGGATGGTAAAATAATGGTTGGCGTAGTAACTGTAATGGTTACACACTCTTACCTTAGCAATAATATTATTACACACGTTGAATTACATTTTACTAATTTAAACATACTTTTAAAATGGTTTTTTGGTTTGTATTCAAATGTTTAGAAAAAAAATTTTTAACACCGCATCTTACTACCCGTTCGGTTTATACGCCCATGTACTTATTACACTAATGTATAAGGGATTTGAAAGTTTTAATTTTTACGTGAAGTGCACCCGAATTTGCGTGGAGGGAGAGTGGAAAACCATTTTAGGGAAAACCACCCTCAGTACACCCGACCGAGAATTCGAACCTCAATCTTCCTGTCGTCGTCGGCAGTCTAGTGTAACACGAGAGTAGTGCGTTAGATCATGCGGCCACCAAAGTGGGTGTTTAGAAACCCTTTTCAAGTTTATAAATAATTAGCTTATAAGGGTAGATTTCAAAAAAAAAAGCTTTTTTTGTGAGCTCTTACGTCTAATCTTAGAAAGTAGAATATTAAAAAAACAATTATTAGACTGTGTTTATACAGTTTCAAATCCCGATATAGAAATGTATATCCCAACACAACTTTAATATGAGTAGTAGGGATTAGTAGGATAACTTAGATAAAATGCTTCCGCATTTGGGTTAATAGAAAAATGGGAAAACCACATGTATAAATCAATTTAAGAGATAAACCCCAGCGCAACAGATTGGGATTTGAACCATGATTTCCTCGTCAATGGCAAATAAAAAACCAATATAAGCCTGATTCCCTTTTAGACCACTTGGTCACAACTGCGGATGACACAGGATCAGCCCAGCCAAAGTGACAACGATGGTTTCTTCTTAAGAATCTGCACCCAGCATTTGCCTTGAGATGAGAGTGGAAAAGGTGAAGGGGGAATCTACATAATGTAATAAACCGTTTATTTCGCTCCACACCCTTCTTTCCGTTCAACCAACTCGAACACGTGTCGTGCATGGAACGACATCTGTGATTAAAACTGATTACTAGACATGGAGGAGAGCGACGCGACGCCTAGCTTCGTGACGTACAGACTCTCAACGTAATGGTTCAATTAGTCAACTTGCGTAAGTTCCGGCACGACCACGTGACGATAAAAGTTTTAACTTTTTGTTTATGTTCTTGCGTATCAGTAACTTGGATTTAAACTTTAGAGGTGTTAAGGAGGTAGTGTTTAGGATGTAAATGAATGTTATGAGAACTATGAGAACATAATTAATTGAAGCTGTATGATCAAGTTCGCATTGCACCAAATATTCCAGCACGAGCCTTTACGCATTACAGTTGGGCCACGAACCCCGTCTGGTTTACTGGTTTACGGGAAGATCGGAGTTCGAATCTTGGACGTGTGTGTTGAGGTGGTTTTCATCAAATAGTTTTCTCACTTTTCCTTCATACAGATGTGGGTACATTTCCTCTGAATTCTACCTCTATCCTCACTACTTTATTATCGTAAATATGCAGATAGCCTGGAGTAGCACGTAAAACCATTAGTTAGCTAAATAAATATATGTTTTTTAAATCTCAATAATAACGTTATTCATCTTTTTTATAATAAAATGTGAGGGATTGTGGTATAGACAAACAGGAGATGAAAATTTTCCGGCAAATCTTCCAGGACATTGAATCTCCTGGAAAAGGGAGGCATTCGTAAAGGGTCTGATTATAATATTGAGGATCAATATATTTGATCTATCAAAGACCCGACGTTAGTGACACATTCAACCACCAAGCGCTGTAGTTGATTTGTGAATGTGAGAAAAGAACAGTCTGTAGTCGCTGTTATTTCTGTTACTGTAACTTATTTGATAAGGTTTCTGTTGTTAACGTCCTTGGGATAAATTAGATTGAAGTGGAAACTTTAAACCTTGGGATGCATCGATTGCATTAGTTCTTATAGAAAATGTTTGAAAAATTTTCAGATAAAAATTAAAGGATTTTTTTTATCTCATATTTATTGGTGTGACAAGTGTCAATGTCATCTTATAACGGTTCTACACACAAAAACATACAAACAGGATTGTAGGATATATTTTTTTCGCCGCCTATTATTATCAATCTGGTCTATCCGTATTTTAATAGAACTAATTGGATCGAGATGAAAAGGTTCTAATTTAGACGAAATGTGAAAGCATTTAGGCGGAGGTAGCGTGAGAAACCTGTAAAACCACCCTCGGTACACACGGCCGAGACTCGTACCTCAACCTCCCCCATCACCGTCAAACCACACTAGACGAGCTTGATGTTTATTCCACGTGCCCACCAACGCAGGTGACCCAAGATGTTGTTTCTTCTTCGTGAAGGGAGCCCATTGAACTGTTGGTTGGGTGTTTAGAGGAGTGATTAATGTCGCTGCTGCCGGAACTAGACCATTATTAAAAAAGAGGAGAGGTGAAGTTTTGGCTCCTACCAAGACAGGAAGAGAAGAGAGCGCTGAATGGGAGGTTAATATTATAGTTGGAGACATCCTGGTGCCTCTTGGGCACAGACAATTATATACCAGACCAACGGCCTCCAGGTTAAAATGGCTGCGCTCCGTGGGAGAGCTTGAGTTCTTCAACACGGGTATCGCTAGGTGCCATCAAGGGGTGTTTTTTAAAAAAAAGAGCTCATTTTAAACATGGTTTTGCTAAAGAAGAGACAAATATATGTTTCGAGTCAATTGACTGGCTTCCCCAAAACTAGGTTCAGGTAGTGACCCAACCCCTTATTCACATAATCCTACGTCACAAAGGGCTTAAGCAGACTGTCTATTACGATTACAATGGTCCCTTTATAACGAACATGTTAAATGTGAGTCGTTTAACAACGGTACATTTGAAAGTGCTTTTAACACTGAGTATTGACACTAGCGAACCCCAGTGTTGGTGGACTCAACCTGGCCCAAAGAGCGCAGAGAAACTTACATAAGGATGAGGATCTAGTGTAGACTTGACTGTTCCCTGGTTCCATGAACAAACCTTCAATTATTTTCATATCGATATACGTATGCTAGGTATGACCTCCTGCTGTAGTATAGGGATCAAAGTTCATGACTACAGATCCAGAGGTACCGGGTACGATCCCCGGTGCTCACAGATTTTCCTGTAGAGCAATGGGTCTGGAATGAGGTAAACTCAGCCTCGTAAGGACAAATGAGGAGTCTCTTTAATAAATAAGTAATCCGTCTCGGTGGCGTAGTTAGCTAACGTGCTAGTTTCATGTTGAGCTAGACTGCAGAGGACGGGAAGATCGAGGTTCGAATCTCGGTTGGGTGAATTGGGGGTGGTTTTTCTTAAATGGTTTTCCACTCCTCCTCCACGCAAAATCGGGTTCACTTCCTATAAATTCAACCTTCCCAATTCCTAACACATTAGCATAATTAGTGCATAGGTGTATAACCCAAACGGGTAGTAAGACGCAGTGGTAAATAGATAAATAAAATAAATAAGTATCAGTTTCTGTCTATAAAACTGAGACTAACTTCCTGAGGGTTCATTGTGATGACCACATGACACCCTCTACCCGCAAATATTGGCACTATCTTCGCCAATATGCGGTGGCCACTCGTTTGGTATAGCTTTGAGGGCTGACGCCATGGAGATTTTATAAGTAAATATATTTAATACTATTTACCACAAACAAAATATAATAATACAAGGTTTTTATATTCAAAACAATTGTATTTAATTAGGAACTATACTACTCAAGAATAGAGCTGTATAGCAAGTTAATTGATAGGAAATAATTGATAATAAGGCTATATCTTTTTTATTCCCTTCTTATTTTATATACTTTTCTTCTATGATGAAGACATGTTTCGGTGAGTTTTCATCATCTTCAAGTCTTATTTGTATTAAAGATGATTGATTTTACTTCATACTAGTGGAATAATTGGGAAATTTTACGGTTCTATATGGAATAATTTTTTTAAAAGTTTATAAATATTGTTGATCATCTCAATGAAACTGAGTCCATATAAAACCGTAAAATTTCACAATCATTTCAATAGTATGAAGTAAAATCAATCCTCTTTAATACAAATAAGACTGGAAGATGGTGACAAATCACCGAAACATGTCTTCGTCATAGAAGAAAAGTATATAAAATAAGGAGGAGGGAATAAAAAGGAAGATATAACCTTACTATCAATTATTATTACTCCTTACCAAATAAACATGAACATAATTAGAAATATTAGGAAATAGTTGAAGATTTAGTATTACTTATCTTTTCACTTTTAAGAAGCTATAAAACCAAACAGAAAACCCCTTAATTAATAGCACCAATAGACATGTTGTCTATATAAGCACCATATAAGCAAAACTTGTGCCTCTAGAAATGACGTCATCCTTGTGAGAAAATCAAGAAGCTAAAAGAGGCTCTCGTCTACTTAAATGATGCTGGAATTATGCCTCCAGCAACAACGTCGTCGTTTTGAGAAAATCAAGGAGTTAAAGGAGAAAGCTGAGAACAAATGGGTAGTAATAAACTTGTATCATCAGGTACTATAATATTATTGCTCAACTAACCTCTTTGTATTCTACATGAGAACACATTAAAATAATTGTAATTTGTTTAAAACTGTTTTCAACTTTTTGGGATTTTTACATATTTTTTTAATAATATATATTAAAAATAAAGTCCCAAGCCAAGGTCCTAGATATGTGGCTCATAAGGCTACTACGGCCATGTTTGCAATCTGGTGTGTGATCCAAAGTAGCTTACGTTTGTGGGTGGGTCAGTTTCATAATCAGACTGAGTACAGCTCAAGTGCCGGCGCTACACTAAATACAACGCTACACCTACCAAGATCAGAATGGAATGGGCCAGTTTCATACACAAAACTGACCCATTCCATTCTAGTTTAGGTAGGTGTCGTCTTGTATTTAGTGTAGCACCGTACTTAAACTGTACTAAGCAGTCTGACTTAGAAACTCGCCATGAGGCGCAGTCACTAGGCCGTATTCACTTAGTATGGTCACTTTCTTATACAGGGTGTATCGTAACCTAGCCAACAAGTTCCACCAACGTGTTATAGAAATAATTCGAAATATTATTACTATTATTATTATTATTATTATTATTATTATTATTATTATTATCATCACTACCCCGTCTTACTACCCGTTCGGGTTAAACGCACTTACGCTAATGTGCAATGGTAGGGTGATTGTGAGATGAAATGGAGGACCGCAGTTTAACGTGGAGTCTGAACCACGGTGGTAGGCCTGACATTCCACAAATTCACAAGTTGTGATTAATACACGTCTTGTCAGAGGTGAAGGAAGGGTTTGGCAATCAGATAAATCTGTGCCGGGAACCCCGGACCTCCCGCACAGAAGTCTGACACCTTACTCCTAGACCACCAGGTCACCGAATTTGAAATAAAAAAGTTAAAATACACAATAGGGTTATGGGGCACTCTAATGGAGTTATTGACGTACTTATATGTCGTGGAAATACTAAATGTACAGTAGGCCTACATAACTGTAATTATTTATTATTCTGACATTAATTTACAAGTTACATACGTTGATGATATCAATCATCTTCATATGTACTGTTCAAAATACCTTCTCATCTACCTGCAAGCAGGCTGTGACACGCTACACCATGGAGTGCTCACACTGAATGTCAACAAGTTCGTTTCTGAGAGCATTGGTGGCGTTGGTTATCACCTGTATCAACTGTTCTCGTGTAACTGGCTTACATCTGCTGTATCTCAGTAAAGTAGTCGAATTAGCCCAATGTGGATGTTAACGTTTCAATCCAAATGCTGTCTCGAACACGCTGGCGGAGTTTGTTGGTTACGTCAAGGTACAAACCTGTACTTTTTACTTTCTCGCTATCTTACAGGTATTACAGGTATTGTGATAGTCGAAAAATCGAACTCGAGATTTTGATGAATCTCGACGTCTCATGACCCCTCGAACCCTAAAAAGTTGTTTTCGCAATGCCGTCTGTCTGTCAGTCTGTACCTCGGGCTATAGCCTAAACTATTTTACCAATTGGGCTAAAACTTGGTGTATAGGGTTTTCATAGGTTTATCCCGAGGAATTTTTGGAATTAGGATATCCAACCATAAAATTAAGGGTAGATTCCTTAAGGGCGGAAAGAGAAAAAAGTCGATTTTATCAAAATCCGATTTAACGATTTTGATTAAATTTCATTTTTAATCTTTGATCAATATTACAAACCAAATGGCTACCCTCAACTTTTCGTCAAAATGAATTTAAGGGTTCTGGTCTGATGCGTAAATTCTAATTTTTAATTTTATCTCCGTAAGTCTTTGAGATATGAAATTATTTATCATAGCATAAATGTGGATCTATTTATAATAAACATCTTTTACTTGAAATATATTTTTATAAAACCAAAATTTTTCAAGCTATACACAAATATATATATTTTTTATTATACGCTTCAAGGTAAAGTATTATGACCGTCAAAAAAAATCTAGCCCGAGATGTTGATAGATGACCACCCTCAGTAGACCAGACCAAGATTCTAACCTCTATCTCCCCGTTATCGACAATCTATATCTAGTCTACTGCGAGAGTAGTGTATTAGACCACGCGGGCACTAGAAGCTGGTACACACCCTGTATAGCATGGCTTTGTGTGCTGGCGGCAACGCAAGTACGGCCGAAGCCTTGTGACAATATTTCAAACGTCACATTTTAATCAAACAGAGAATTGGATACACTTAAACACATCCGCGTCTTACCACCCTTCCGGGCTATGCTCTTTTAATTACACTAATGGGCCAGGGATGAGGAAGATAGAATTTTAAGAAAAGATGCCTGCATTTGCGTGGAAGGAGAGTGGAACACCCCACCAATATTTGAACCCCAACCTTCCTTTCATCGGCAAAACAAACTAGGTGAGCTTGATATTTAGTCCGCGTGCCCACTGGTGCAAGTTTCATTTTTTTTATGTCAAATTTAAAAAGAGATTGTTTAATGTATGATCGTCTCTTAAAGGTGGAGATTTTGGGGAAGCGAGAAAAGTTGAGTGTTTTTGCAGTTTTTATAGCAAAACTATTTTTTTGTTAAAATAAATAAAATATTGCTTCAATATAAACATATACTTTAATTTTATTCACATGGTGATATGGTGTCTGTCATGAGTATTGCTGCATTAGATAGCAAACTTTTTAAATGAAGAGAAATAACTGTCGTTAAATTCCCGGACAGCATTGACAGATTATTAAGAACTGTTAGGTCATCATGTGAAGCAAATTAAACTCTATATTTCTGTTAAAGCAATATCTGATTTATTTTGACCAAAAATAATTTTGATGTAAAAAACTGCAAAAACACCCTTTTTCGCATCCCCTAAATCTCCACCTAAACATCTATTTGCATTTTACTTCTATGTTTTACTTCGGATAGGCAAGGGATGAATTAAACCTTAAAACTACCCATCCCGTCCAAGTCATGATGCTTTTCAACGCACATTTAAAACAACTGATTACCAACATACCTAATTCTCTAGTGGATAAACAGATATTTTAAATTATCGTACTCACCTCGGTGGCGTAGTTAGCTAACGCTCTAGTTTCGTGTTGAGCAAGATTGCCGAGAATGGGGAGATCGAGGTTTTAATCTCGGTCGGGTGAACTGAGGGTGGTTTTTCACTCTCCCTCTACACAAATGCGGGCTCACTTCCTCTTTATTCAACCTTCCCAGTTCCTAGCCCATTAGCTTAATTAGTATTTAAGCGTATAACCTGAACGGGTAGTAGGACGCGGTGATAAATTAAATTGGATTATCTTACCAAAAGATGTTTTCAAACGATTGTGTGGTGTAGTGTAACAAATCAACACAGAATAAGAACGACACACTTGCTTTCTTTTCAAAGAATTATTTCAAATCATTTCACAACAGAAGATGGAGCCGTCTGTTATGTATCACGCTCTGTAGGCGCATGCGCAGTGTTTGATTTGGTTGGTCTAGGTGTGTGCGTACTGAAAGAATCGGTTGGTTTTGATATTATTATTTTAATGTTATTGCACAGGACTGGTAAGAGCTCATCCCGTGATCATGTTTCTATACGCTCTTGTTTTCCAGGGGGATGTATGGATCCACAGTAATCAGTCTCTCACTGAAGCATATGATATTCCGTGTGTGACGGCATAAACACCATGAGCTTGTGTGCTCAAATGGTGGCACATTAATGGCGTGTATCTCCTGGTGTACTCTTAATGTATTCGAGGTATTTAACGTGCACTTTCTGAATCGACTGATTATATCAGCACACGACTTATAAACTAACTTAAATCTAGAACAGACACGACATCCAGCCCACAACCGCTAATTCATCACTGTGAAAGCTGAAGCCCACATTTCATCAATAATACATTTTTGGTCATGCCGAGAATCGAACTCTGGGCCTTTAGCTCCGTAGGTAGACACGCTAGCGACTGAGCTAAAGTGTTGGACCTCCTTGTGTACAACCATGTTTAATCGACCGTATTTGACCAATTTATGAATATTCAGCAGTCATATAAAGCTTTAGTCTTGTTGCACTCACCTGGCCGGGAGATGCTTCTGCGCGTGCGCAGACGTGTATCAACAAGACGCTGGGGAGATTCATGACGTAGTCAACCGTGATATTCCCCGACTCAGGCACATCCTCAGAAATAGGGTGAGCAAAGCCCTGTAAGAACATAATAGAACTATAACCTGCATCGGTGGTCACATGATCAGCCTAGATTGCCAATGACAGAGATACCGGGTTCAAATTCAAGTCTAGTACACGGAGGATAGTTTTACCTATATGGTTTCCCACTCTCCTTCCACGCAAATTTGGGTATATTTCCTCTAAAATCTACCTTCCTTATCCCTTACTCTATAAGATGGTTCTGAATTTACTCTCGTCAGATGGTCACAGATTTATATAGCTCAAGCGTTTCCCTCTCTCCATTATTGGCTCAGGAGACAAGAGCTATCCGCGATCCCGGTAACAATAGGTTACATACAACGTGCTGCCACTACTTGGGGCACTTCTGCCATCCCGGTAACGTAAGGTTACAACGTGCCGCCACTACTTGGGGCACTTCCACTATCCCGGTAACGTAAGGTTACAACGTGCCTCCACTACTTGGGGAACTTCCACCATCCCGGTAACGTAAGGTTACAACGTGCCTCCACTACTTGGGGAACTTCCACCATCCCAGGAACGTAAGGTTACAACGTGATGCCACTATTTGGGGAACATTTCCATAAATTTGCATTCCCGAATCGTGATATTACAACGTCTTTGAACATTTGACTACCAAAGTGAGCCAGCATTAGTAGTGGTACATCTAAAACTATGGCAAATAGCTGCGTAATCTAAGGGGTGCGGCAGCATGATGAGGGTAGTTTTAATTAAAGCGAGTGCACTCGCAATCGGCGCAGAATAAAGAAGAGAAATTCAGAGTAGTAAATTAATATTGGACAATGTTGTGCACCACACACTACTCCCAGTCCAAAGATATTCAAACAAATGGGGCAGGGATGAATAAGATCTAATTTAGAGAAAGTGTACCCACATTTTCGTGGAGTGAGAAACCACCAGGATTCAAATTATGACCTCCCTCCACCGAAAAACTATAGGGCCTATATCCAAAACTAGCCCAACAGTTTTATCCATATACCCAGCGGTGCGCAGCAGTAATATTAGCACTCTTACAATTTTCAAAAGTCGTAAATGAAAATGGATCTTAGTCTATAGCTCCCCTTTGCAGGATCAAGCGTCACATGAGAGGGGACATAGCCTACGTGATTTAACACCCCCATCCCCCTTGAGCCTGGCTACAACTAATCCCCCCTTTTTCACTAATGGAAGGGGGGGTAAGGGAGGTGATATTGTTTACCGTGCTAATGCACGCCATACTCCAGCCCGCGAATTATACAAGCCGGCAATCACAGGTCTGTGTGGGAATATAGAATTACGTACGATATTGCTCAAGGGTGGAAAAATCGATTGAGAAGGGAAGGAGGGAGGGGGGAGTGAGTTTCAGCCCACACACATTCAAGGGTTCAGTCAGCGCTTTCGAATGAGACGGGTGGAATTTCCCACTTGAATATGATTTCTAAAATAATAATATTCAGTGCCAGTTCAAAGATTGTCAGAATCACTTGGTGATTTAACGGAGGTGCTATCTATGTAAGCCTTGATAGTGAAAATAGATACATGGCAAGGTGCACCGCACAGACTTTCTCTTTTGTCTTAAAACAGAAACATTTAATCAAAACTAGTAAGATTTGTAAAACAAAATAATATACATTGTTGTAGGAGCACTCCAGCAAAGAGCATAAGTGAAATAATATACACTGTTATAGAAACATTGAGAAAAGTTAAACATCTCTGTCCATCAAAGAGAGTAACAATCAATTTCTGTTTTCAAAGAGCTGCATAAAAAATGTATATATATATATATTTACTTATAGCTCAAAAACCTTTGGTTTTATACGTGTAGAAACAAATATTCCATTAAAATATTTTTATTTTTAAAAGTACTACTACAGTTTTACATCGGTAAGTTATTTTGTATCTCAAATAGTGGCGAATATATAATGTAAATTGACAATTTTCACTTATGTGAATTACCTTCCAAGTCATTTTCATGAGAAAATGAGAGTTTCCCTTTTGAATCAAAAACATTAAAGCGGATTTTGAGGAAATAGATTTTTTTTTTCTCTTTTTATCCTTTAGCAAACTACCCTTAATCTTAGGGCTGGATGTATAGTTCTAAAATACCATCGGAGGAACCTTAGGAAAGCCATAGATACCAAGTTTTAACATAATTGGTAAAATGAGATGTAAACAGACAAACAGACAGGCAGGTATTGTGAAAACTACTTTATCAGTTTTAGAGGGCCATGAAATGTGACATTTATCAAAATCTTGAATTCTCTTTTTTTTTTACGATTACAATATTTCTCTCTTCGAGTGGTATAGAGAGAATAAAAATAACAGACTGGCAGGCAGACAAATGTAAGGAGGGTCTAATAAAATAAATATACTTACAACTTAAAATATATGTACGTGTGCCAAAATCGATTGTGTAGGTTCAACATTTTGAACATTTGATTGACTTGTTAGCGAAAGCCAAAAACAAAATTGCCAGTAGGCCTACTTAAGCTAAAATATTTATACCTATTATTAGAATGATGAATTTTTACTAAAGAATTAAAATAGGTAGTCGCTTATTTATATGTTTATGTTTAAAAAATCAGTGAAAGCTGAAAAATTTGTTTTTTCTTTTTAAAAAAAATTGTCAATCCTAGGGCGCGTAGAATCTACTTGCGCACTGGCGGCGCCCATATATGTCCCGACGCTACTGAAAGTAAAATAATAATAATACATTTCTATTAGCTACAAATGAGATAGAACCATTGATGGTGGATGCTGAGTGCACCAGCGATGGTCGTAAGATGTAATTTGAGTTTTAAATAGGCCCTATAGATATAATAAAAACAAACAGATATGCGCTGGTCATGTGGGGGTAAATAAATACTGAAAGAATTGAAAATTCCAATGCCTTGTTTTCATTACTACCTTTCTACGCTAGTTAAAATGGCGGTTTTAACCTTCCTCTCGTCTCGCTGGTTCCTAGACAACAATGTTAAGCTCGGCCGAAACAAATGAAAAAGAAAAGGAATGGGATTGGTACTCGTTTCTCATAGTTCTCAGTTTTTATCATCAGTTCACTTTTCACCAGTGTTTATGTTTAGATGTCCATTACAAGTATATTCTTAATATTAAATAAAATATTTAGATGATGTTATTTATTTATAAAAAAGTAATACTATCTTATTCAATTTAAATATGTATTTTTTCCAAACACTAAAATAAAAACATTTTGTTGGAATGCACCCCTAGGAGCTTTGTGCCCCAGAAGACAGCCTAGAATCGCTTATTGGGCTGTCCCTGAATTATATATGAACGTTTTGCTCTTTTTTTGCACGTCTTACCACCCATCCTGGCAATACATATTTAGTTACACCAATTAAATAAGGATGAGAAAGGTAGAATTGAGAGGAGATGAACCCCAGTGGCTTGGAAGGAGAGAGGGAAACCATTTATTGTAAAAAAAAATTATTCTCAGTACATTCAGCCAGGCTTCCAACCATAACCTACCTATTACAAGTAAACCAGACTATGCGAACTTGACGTTTAGTCCGCGTTCTCACATGTGTCATTTTTATGTTAATTGTTAATGAAAACAGATATCCAGTTGCTATCCATTCCACGACAGTGTGGTACGACGATAAAGGTGTCAATCTATATAAGTCTGGTTTTCTGGGTGACCAAAAAGTTGTAGTTCAAATCTCGACAGATTGTGTTAAAGTTTTTCCTTTATTAATTGTTTCTCACACTTCCTTCACGAGAATATGGTTACACTTTATTTAAATTATACCTTCCTCATTCTTACCCCCATCTTATTTTTAAGTTGTACCCTTGCAACGATACAGCAAGTCTACAACTCCCCGCCACCTAAGTCCAATGCCTCACTTACCCTATTCAAGCAGACGATGTGCCCGTTCAACAGACAACAACAAAGCCACGCACTACAACCCAGTGGTCAACGGGATCTGAACGGCGGGCCACGAGGTTTACTCTCAAATCTCCCAGGCCTGAACGCTATACTCACTTTGCAGGTGCGGCTCTCAGGGGAAGACGTAACAGCTATTACAACCACCACCCTCCTTCTTGGAAACCACTAACTACCAGATGGACTACGCTTGAGCAAGACAGCTGGGTGCGCCTTATTTCGTGTCCGGTGATCGCATCGTGTACGGTGTGTCAAGTGATGTCTCCCCACCCTATTTCTCCAGTGAGAAATAGCTGCATAAAAGCCACAACCCCAATATATTCAGTACTATTTGATCTTGGACAAATATTAGGAGCTTTACTAGCTATGAAAGTTGATGTTTTATTTTGGCTAATTTTTTTATTATATATTTTTTTTAGAAATTGATTGGGATTTATACATTGATTAGTGTTTAACTATAAATCATGTTTCGGCCAAATTGTTTATTTTTGTTTATTTACAAAAATTGGGGAATAGAGAACTCGTCCGATTTATGTATTATCTATGCTTGGTTATAATATGAAGCCCACAAACTGACTAATGATGATGATGATGATAATTGTGGTATTGAATATTTTTAAAGTCTTTAACTTGAGCTGGAACTTTTGCATTTATAGCGCGTCCTTGGGATTTTTTCCTTTCGGTTATGATTATTAGATTGATTAGTCTTAGGAATTTATATTTCTCTTTAATATATTATACTATTGAAGCTATTGTTTATATTCGTGATTGGTTTCGTTTCTTATGAGTGTAATGTTAGGTCTTACCCGCCTCTCGGTGACCGAGATAATAGCAATGCCTAGGTTTAATTATGATGGTACAGTATGCTCAAGAGCAGAACTATGTGGTATTTACCCCTAGATTAGGAGGGACTATTTTGGAGCTTTATATGACTAGTCAGATATTCGATACCAGAGCTGTATATATATATATATATATATATTTGTTTGTTTGTTTGTTTCAGGTGTGTTATTGTACTTGTTAGGGTATACCACCTCACGGGTATCTCTCATACCAGGTCAGAGTTTTATTCGTGGTTAGGTTAAGATATATCATTGTGTGCAAAATTAAGAGACACCTGTTAACCAAAGTTAATATTTTTGAGTAAGTGTTACAAAGCTATAAGAGCCGTCCGCTTTTCGAATTTATATTTACAGTTATTGTCTTACGAAGGTTGAGGAAATAGTGTTTATACTGTCCTATAAATCTTTACTATTCAATATTGTGAGTTGTTCGCTGATACCATATATAATCTAAGTTGTTTATCTTTGATATCATAATAAATTGGCTTTATAGCCTCTGGCCATTTTTAATATATATAATTTTCTTTGCATCTTTTTTACGTTTACTACCTTGTTCCTATATATGAATAGAGCGACGTTCCAGGTTCACCCTTTAATTCTGTCACATGATAATGAAACTTGGGACATTAAGTTTGGTGCGTCAAATGAAGCTTTCCTGCTCATCTATGTCCTTGTATTATTTCTGCGCCTTGCTCGTTGCTTTAGCTGGTAGGTTAGTCCGTTTAGGGTAAACTGGAGAGCATGATGGTGTAAAGTCAACACACGAAAGGTTGGTTTGATGTGATTTATATCCATCCAGAGCTGGAAATACACTCAGGCCTTCGGTTGGTAGCACTGTCTGCACCATCTGATGACATTCCCATGCACTAGAGGAGTTAAGTAACTGTGGTAGCCACACGTTGCCTTCCACTCCGAATTTCTTTGAGCTAGCGCAAAAGGGCTTACTAATTTTACCGGAAAACTTATTTTCACATACCTTCCAGGGTTCTCTTACATGCCACAAGTGACATGGGACCGACGGCTTTACCTCTCCTCCGAAGGAAGTTGTGCTACGGATTTTCATCCCTCAATAAAAATACATCGGGCCCTGAGGCGAATATTTTACCACAAGACCACTGAGGTCGACCCTACCCCCATAAGTTTAAATTTAAGGGAAGTCCGGATGTATAGTAATAAACAGAATTAAGATAATTCTCTTAATATTAATTTCACCTGCTTCGGTGGCCGCGTGGTCTAACACGCTACTCTCATGTTGGACTAGACTGCTTTGGACGGGAATATCAGGTTTCGATCCCTGCCGGGTGCACTGAGGGTGGTTTTCCCCTAAATGGTTTTCCACTCTCCCTCCACGCAAATTCAAGTGCATTTCCTCTCAATTAATCCTTCCTAATCCCTAACCTATTAGTGTAATTAGTACATAGGCGTATAACCCTAACGGATAGTGAGACGCTGTTAGAAAACGGAGAGTAACCTTATGACCTGTGCATCTCTCATGCGCTGCCGCAGTCCGGCGTCGGGCTGCTCTGGGGATCCGGCGTCTTCCCACACGGCACTGGGGCTGTGGGTGCTGTCTAGCGCGAACACGTCATACCTGAACCCTGTACCAGTCAAAGTTAGGATTGTGCTAGCGTTCTGGCACCCTGACAAAGGGAGTTGGGAGATATATAT